>JANTOP010000143.1:0-19441 GCA_027564815.1 Symmerus nobilis
TGACAATGTATTTTAGACGTAATATTATTTTTTTTACGTTTTTACGACATTTTGCGATGTTGTATAGATATTGTGTGTTATTAGGGAATATTTACTTATCTATCTTTTAATATGATTAAATACATTTCAATTCATTTCTTCTGGTAAAAGTTATTACTAAATAATTACAGCTAATTATTAGCAAAATACAATAAATAATGAATAGGAAGTAGGATGAAGGTGCTTCACTAAGTTGAACGGGGTAGGATTATTTACAGATGGGGGTATGTTATATTCTGAGTTACAAGGAATTACATAGTTTTCTTAATACTACTTTACAGTTTCATTAATTATAGTTTAATTGGTTGCTGCTGGTTAATGTTGTAAAAACCAGGGACCGACTATTCGCCAATCGGTAGGATTTCTGTTGATATAAGATTGATTATCCTTTGGCGAGAATCATAAAATTCTCTATTTTTCATTCTCAACCATGCTGAGGATATGGTGAGGGCATTTCAGAGCCCAGACATTAGGATCTCCCAGTGGCGGAACTTCAATTGTTTGGCATCCGCGCAAAATATTATTCGTGGGCTCTACCACAAAGAAAATAACAAAAATGAACAAAATGCCCAAATCACTTCTTTTATTTCCATATTTTTGGCTGTTTTTGCTTCAAGTCCTATTGGACGAGTGACTTAAGTTTGAGGGATTTTGTTAAAAACTGTTACAAATTCAAAGTATTGTACATCGCTAGCCACTATTTTCTCCCATCTTCCTCGCAGTATACGAATACCACGTTTAAAGAACGACTAATCTTCTGACGATATTCACCCAGGATATCCCATCCAAGCGCTTCTAGCGTTTCCTTAACGGGTTGTGTATAACATGTGGCCGAGAGTTGTGATGTTCAAATATCACTATGTCATATCTTTTTAATATATTGCGGCCGGTTTTCCTTTAGCGCTCAACTTAATTGGAGTAATTATTGTCCATAATTGTTTATAATTACACAGTATAAGCTTTGAGCCATGGATATTCGGTTTTGGCTAGTATGGTGATGGTTGACCAAGCTTCACCCGCATGATTTGCACTTTGAATTATCGTACCATATCTATTCTTCATTACCAGTTCCGATACGATGTAAAAAAGCCTTTCCGATTATGCCGTTGAAGTAGCTGTTCACAGATGAAAAAATCTCTATAGGTTTAAAGTCGTACGGAACCCAATTTCTTTGATTTTAATCCCAGTACTTGAAGGTGGCTGTGTGATCAACTCTTAATGATTCTGTAATTTCTTTATCCATTCGGTACGGGTCTCCATCTTTTGTGTCAATATCATCACTTTTAAAGCCTCGGAACCCGTACTCACATGTTTTAAATGTTTCCGACAGTAATCGATGACTTTTAGCATCGTTTTTCTTCGAATTAAGCAAAAAAAGTAAAGCTTCCGGCAAATGTTCTTTTGTTGGCACGTAATTAGATATATTCAATGCTCAAAAAAAGTAAAGCCTAATGATGGTACTTCACCCCCTGTCTTTAACCCTTAAATTTAAGTCATTCAACCAATAATATAGAGAGATTATGTAAACATTATTAACATGTTCATCCAGCGATTTAGGTTGAGTAGAAATGAGTAAATATGTTCTTAAAGAAGAATCGAAAGTTTCCCCGGTCCAAAAGTAAATGAACACTTTTTGGGTAAAAGTAACATTTTTTTCCTACTTTTGTCCAATATCGAGTACCGGATCGAACGGATGCAATAGCGGAGGTTGCAATATCTGCTACTTATTATGTTTTATGATGTTTTGTATTAGAGTTGTTTGTTTTTTGTGCTTGCTGGTAAACTCGAGCATTTTCGGCTTCAGTGTATGATTCATTGGGCCCCCTATAGCTCTGCGTTTCGGGGTCCCGCGCCATTGTAGTTCCGCCACAGGGATCCCCGTCGAATAAGGCATTGGGAATTTCTTCTAGCGATTTGATTACGCTACCATATATTTTAGACATGTTATTGATGTGTCGATAATATATTCTTAGGGCTCAATAGTTAATAGCTACTCTGGAACATAGTATTTCGAGTAGCCGTCGTAATTGTGAATGTGTACGTGATCAAAGGTCTGATCAATTGTTTGTATACTAGAAGCTTAACCTTTGTGGTTAACTTCTCCATAGCATACATGATTGGTTAAGGGTATTAATGGCGATATTAGGGCCTTCCTTTTGATGTGACTAACGTAGTCGTAGAATTTGAAGTTGGTTGGAGAATTTCATCCTAAGATATTTCATTGACCGTTTACTTATAGGGCGGTATCTGAGGGATCCAGAACCCATAATTACAATAGCTTCGTCTTTGGTGGTGTTAATTGTTATTATCCATTTATCGAAAAATGTCTTAACTGTCTTAAATCGTGTAATCTTTACCATGATGAGGTAAAGAAGAAGCTATCCTAGCATGAAGCCCTGAGGGATTCCAGCCTTAATGGGAAAGCTTCTCGAAAAGTAAGAGCTGACTGTTACCTTCAACGACCTAGATGACAGATAGTTGTAGATGATCTTACAGATATGTAGAAGAAATTTATTTTATGCATTTTATATGTAAGTCCTTCTATCCAAACTCAGTCGACCGCTTTCTCAATGTATAGCAGGTATGCTAGAGTTCTGTTTCTACAGTTCAATGTTCTGGTGATATCCGTGGTAAATATTGACAATGGGTGTAACGTTGACAGTGATTTTCTAAATTCAAATTGAAAATTAGGCAACACACTGTTATCCTCGCAGAAAGTTGAGATTTTCTTGTGTAGAAACTCTTCGTATAGTTGGATAATTGCTTTGGGTGGGTGATTGGGGTGGATAATTGCTATTTTCCGCCGTTATGAGGATAATAAGCATTGTTGTAAATGTAGTTAAATAAAATTACTAACTGTACGGAAGTTTCCCAAGGACAGAGTTGGGAATTTGGTCGTGCCTGAGGTTGTCCTACTATTAAATTTCACGTAACTCTGATATTGATAATGTATAATTGATAATTGGCATTCCTCAAAAGGCTTCCCCAATGATGTTTGCTTTCTCGTCCACCGAACAGTAAATAGTGACAACTGGGTTGAGTAGTTTATTTACATCGTAAGTATTGATCCTTTCATGGCCTTTAGAATAATACTATTGAATTCTTTCAAGGGTGAATTTAAGTACTTATCGGACGTAGACGAGTCTCTATGTTGCGGCGGAATAGTTTCCTATCCGTTCTGTTCAAGTCGTATATAACTTTGGGGGTGTTATACTTTACTTAGTTTCAGCTAAACAACTATGTAGTCTGAGGGATAGTCTAGTTCTTCTTCATTCAGAGTTGGGAGATTTTTTCTTCCTTTTTCTTTTGGTTATAGTATTCGATATCCGATAATTTAAATTTTATTTTTAATTTCCCTTAAATTATCCTATTTTCTTATTATCCTAATTTTCTTCGAATTAGTGAACCAAAACCCTGCAATTCGACTAGCTGGCTACCAGCCTTCACATTAGAATATTAATCTGGGTGTAGTTCCATTTTCTTGAATCTTTCATTATTTGGCCGCAGCAGAAATAGTTGAAGTTTTTTGTTGCTATAGTAATGAAAATTATCCGCTGATAAACTTACCTCTCACTTTCAATATCGGGTATATCTATACATCGGGAATTTAATTTGTTCATTTAATCATTTGAGACAATTCTGCGCAATCAGATTTTCCATGTTCCAAAGAAAATTATTGGAAAATTAATTTATTAATTAAAAGCAAATTCGAAGGGTTCTCATATCTTAAAAATTGAATTCTCACCCCTCACCAAAATTCGAGGGTTGAATTTGTTTTAAATTTCTGGAATTTAACTTGTTGTTTCGATTATTTGAAAAGAGTTATGCGTATACCCGAAGAAAATGTTTGGAAAATTAATCACAAGCAAAATTGAAGATTTTGCAAAAGGCTCTCAATTTTTAAAAATCGATTTTCTCCCCTTCAAAAATTGGGGGGATTATTTTTTTAAATTTTTTTAAATTAATTTAAATTTTTGATCATTTGAGAACAATTCTGCGTAATTAGATTTTCCACCTCCCGAAGAAAATTTCTGCAAAATTCAATTATTAATTACGAGCAAAATCGAAGATTTTGCGAAAGGTTCTCATCTTTTAAAAATTGATTTCTCACCCCTCACAAATATTTGGGGGTTCATATTTTTTTATTTCGGGAATTTAATTCGTTCGTTTGATCATTTGAGAACAGTTCTGCGTAATTAGATTTTCCATGTCTCGAAGAAAATTCTTGGAAAATTAAATTATTAATTACACGCAAAATCGAAGATTTTGCGAAATGTTCTCAATTCTTATAAATCAATTTCTCACCCCTCACCAAAATTTGGGGGTGTAGGATTCGGCCCGACCAACTATCATCCACAAACGTAATATGGATAATATATGGATAAAATATCTTATTAATGATTCATTTGTAATGACACCTTATAATATGTAAGAAATTTGTAAACGACAAAGCAATGCGAAAATCACCATCATACACTAGTAATTTAAAGTAATGGTAAATTCACATTCAGACATTAAAATTTCTCGTTCCAGTCATTAAAATTCTAATTTCCAGTAATACGATTCGCTAAAGCAATACAGATTTTTTTGTTATAAATATTAAGTACAAACTTGTCAATATCGACGAATAAGTTATTAAAATATTTGTTAGAGTTTCGCATTGTTTGCAGTCGTGCTCTACCTAAAGATTTATAAATAACCATTTTCTGATTTGAGAATTAAAATCAACGTGAAAGTTAACGACTTGTTATCATTTAATTTTTTTTAGGGTTTCCCATTCAGGCGACGACCTTTTGATTTATAAGTAGTCACTAGACACTTTGACTCTTATAATTGGCGCCCAACGTGGGGCTTATATTTTGAGGGTTTCCCATTCAGGCGACGACCCTTTGATTTATAAGAAGTCACAAGACACCGTTGACACCGTAGGGGTTGATTTTATTTTAAAATTCGAAAATAATCATTTGAGAACAATTTTGCGTAATTATATTTTCCAGGCCCCGAAGAAAATTCTTGGAAAATTAAATCAAGCAATCACAAGCAAAATCGAAGATTTTGCGAAAAGTTCTTAATTCTTAAAAATCGATTGCTTGTCGACGTAAGTTTTGTTAGCGTGGATATATGTACTTCAAATTTGAGAGAAAGTCGTTTTAATAAAATTATCTCTGAAAAGCTCATCCAACTAAAATCACCACACACCATCCAACCTATTTCTAAAACCGTTTGATATTCTACATATCATGAAGTTAATGAAGTTTATTTAAAGAAAGGAATTAAAGAATGGTAATAATAATTTATTTTCTCACTATTCAAAAGAATGTCAACATCGTATAATTTGAATATTAATTTCACCTTTTAAATTTTGCGAACCAAAAAAAAATGTTTCATTCGCTAAAAACTTCTATTTGTAAAACGGTCACTAAATGGAATGAATGCTAATCGAGTAGTCAAAAAAATCCTATTAGGTTTTTATACTGAAAAATTGTCTCTTTATTATTAATTATATTTATCATTTATTATTTTAATTTTAAATTTTAATTTATACTTTAATACAAAAGAATTCATTTATTTCTTTCAAACATTTTTTCGTTTTTGTTTTAATATGTATATTAGATTACGATCAATAAAATATTTATTAATAAAGTAGGAGAAATCGGTTTGTATCAGATAGATAGATAGATCGATAGACATAGACAATTTAATGTGTGCAAAAATAAATTATGCAAATAAGTGTTTTTTATTCGGTTATTCTATTGATGACTTTTTAAAAGATTTGACATGGGGCAACGTTTATTAATAGCAATTTCTAGTCTTTCGATTTCGGTTAGTGGCGTTTCAATTTCAATCTTTCTATCATTTTTATTAACGAGATGTATTAAGATGTGAGCGGTATTTATGAAAAGAAAAGATAAAATAATGGAAAACTCTATAATGATCTCCTTATATCGAATAGCTTCGGGGCTGGGGGGAATCGAATCTCAAATCGACCAGAAATTATTGATCCATAATTTACATATAATCCAACGTTTCAAATGGAATACAGAAATTAATTAACGAGAAGGAAAAAGCTTTGTAATTATTACAGATATTAATCAAAAATTAAAGCATATAAAAATCTTCTGGAATATAAGCTTATAAAGAATTTAAATAAAGATCCTTTTGCGTTACATCTTAGCGGATTTTAATACGAAACGAGCAATGGGTGATTTTTTAATGTTGGACAATGTTCAGGGCTGGCGTTCAATTAATAACTCGAACATTATTTATTTATTTTAATTCATTTAAATTTAAATAAATGACTTACCTACCTTTATGCCTAATTTAATTCTACTTTTTTTTTCTTGAAAACCCATTGACAATTAAGTTGGATAGAAATTTTTAAATTGCTTGTTTCGGTTAAATTGATTAAGAAGTTTTTTTTTTCTTATTTATCATTATTTTTACTTAAATTCGGAGAACTTAATAAATTAAAACTAGTTTTTTTTTATGTGGAAAACGTTATTTTTCAATGTTGTGTGTTGGTTAGGAAAAAATACCGTACGTTTGATGGTAAACAAGATATTATCATCTCTAATCGGTCATGGACCATTGGCTTAAAAAAAAATGTCGGCCCCCCAAATATAGTTGGAAATGATTGTCGATCCCTGGGACAGTGTATGTAAAAATAATATGGCATATCACATAAAGATAAAAAAGCAGCAGAAAGTAGGTACTGGGTACATGATGATAAACGTAAGAAAAAATTATCGTTAGGTATACTACGGGTTTATGGAAAAAACCTGAAAAGAGCTTACCGCTAGTAGATATCGATCTTGATATACAGGCATGCACAAAACTTCAATTATTCGTGTTTGATCACCCGTTTTTTAAATTTTTTTTCCACATGCGGAATATGAACGAACAACCGTAAAACAGTCCAGAGAGATGATCAACTTGAAATTGAATTTAATAAAGAAAAGAAAAAAAAACTTAAAATATAAATACCTATAGCAGGGGTGGGCAACCTTATCTGTGTAGAGGGCCGCATGAAAATACAAAAATCTCGGAGGGCCACATGGTAATGTTTTGGAATCTATCAGTGGCGTGTAGTCTAATGCGGAGAAGGCACAGAGAACACCTGAAATATCAATAACAAAATCGTAACCAATTTTTATTGCTGGAAATTTGCAACTAAAATTATTTTAATTAATAACTTTGAATAATTTTTCTACAATTTTTTTCCAATTTTAGATTATGAGGGGAAGGAGGGGTGCTTTAAAAATAATCTCGAAATCTGGCATATGGTCCACGTCCACCTATCTGAGGATTCTTATGATCAGTGAAAGATATGTGGTTACTTAAAGTCTTGTTTTCCAAGATCTATACTCCACATCGACGTGGAGATATCGTATCGGATAAGCGGATCCAGCGCTTTTAATTGAAATATAATTTTATTCATTATCAAATCTATTTTACTCCCAAAAAATAAACTTAAATGAAATCGAAAACTTTCGTTATAAAAAGATCCGTGGAAAATTAAAATCTCTACGAAAGCTTTAATGAATGGAATTGAATTGAAGGCAAATATAATTCATTTTGTTTGCCCTTTCTTGAAAAATTCATCTGTCGGCCTCAAATTTTGAATAAATATATATGCTTTCAATGAGCTTTCGAGATTTTTGAAGCTTTTCTTTGGCAACATTTAGAATTTCGTAAAATTACCGATATCTGGATAGAAAATTGATATTAAAACATAGAAAATTACTGCATTCTTAAAAAATTAAGTTCAAAACTTAGAACTTTCGTTGCGCTTTTAATAGTTTAGACAATCTTTCTGCGAAAAGTTCATGTTTCATTTAAATTTAATGAATCGCATAAAAATCCGATTCCAAATCATATAAAATGATATTTTAACTTTATGCTTTCAATGAGCTTTCGGGATTTTTAAAGAAAATGGATTTAGAACGTACAAAGTCCGTAAAATAAAGCTTTCTGAGAGCTTTTAAGTTTTTCCAGAGCTTTTGTATGAAAAGTTTAGTTTTGATATTTTTTTATTTTTTATATTTGATATTCAAATTTTTCGGTACGAGTTTCTTATTGCTTCGAATTTTGGATTTTTCTTGGATAAATTTCAACTTTTCCGAAATTTTTAATTTTTGTGGTTTTACCTAATTGTCAATACAACTTTCTGCGATTAGTAATGAGGAAAACCTTGAAATTGAAAGATTTGTATGAGAAATCAAGAAATAAGTTGAAAATTGGATGAAAAATCATCTACAAATTCATCTAAAATTGAAGTCTCGAGAACACATGGATATTTTCTTGGTTTTTTCGATCTCTCCGGAATTTTTCACACCTTATATGATTTTTCCTTGCTGATTACGATCTATCCCAAGCTTTTCTTCATTTATGTATCTCTTTCCTGACTTTTATCAACTTTAAACGAGTTGTTGATAACATTTTCATGACTTCCCTCTTTATTATCAGTACTTTTCGGGTTTTATTCCAAATTTCTGGATTTTCTGATTTTTTCCCGGACCATTTGGGTCCCGAAGAGACTAGCAAAATCAAAGATTTCTGCGCATTTGAGTAAAAGTCCCGAAAATTGGCGTAGAATAGCAGGAAATGGAAATCGATCAATTAACCAAGTCGAAAGAAATGAAAAAATTAACAACTTTTTTTAGAATACATTTATTTTAATTAATTAATAATTTGAATCCTTCCAGTCACCCTCAACCCATCTTACACCTCACAATTCCTTTCACCTCAATTTTTGGTGAGTTTCTAGAGTTTCATTTCGTGCTCTATTTCTTCCCTAATGGGACGAATGTAACCCATAACTCAATATCTTCCAATTTTGGCCACAACAAGTCAGAATATGACTAAAAAATGGTTAATGCTTTTAATATGGAGACAAAAAAGGTAAAAAAGTTGGGACGAAATAGTTGAAAAAAGTCTAGAAAATCAAAAAAAAAAAAAAAAAAAAAAACAAGGCAGGTCAGTAGACGCGTCAGGAATTCAGAAATTCATTTAGACTAATTAAGAAAAGTGTCAGTAAAATTAAATTAGGGAAAGTAAAGTGCGGGATAAGTCGGAATATTGGATTGAATCAATCATGAATTTTCTTGATTTAAACTTGCTTTTTACTGATATTTAGAAAATAGTTCCTAGGTTTCCGAAGTTCTTATGTTTAGTATTCCAAACAACTTTGTTAGTTTTACAAAAATATTAATCGAGGTCCCGCTGGCTATTTGAATCGTTTGATCGCGGGCTGTAGGTTGCCCACCTCTGACCTATAGTATGACTCAAATAATCAGCAGACAATCTCGAATCCAGAATATGAATCGAAGCACTTTTTTCCTCCTTCCTCATCTTCAGAATTTGTATACCTTTTCACAACAAACTCTTTTAAAAATAATATTAGAGAAGTGGTTTTCTCTAAATATTTTTATAATAAACAGGAAAAAAACCTGGTGGTTTAATTGTTTTTTTTTTCTCTCGTTAGTTCATCTCATCAGCATCACCACTTTACCATAACTTTATTATTGTCAGAGCTTGTATTACATACGCAAAATAAAATTTGAAAAAAAAAAAACAGAATAAAAATTCAAAAACAGATCATCCTGTTAAAGGCATGGCATGGCGGTTTATAAAGATTATTAAATAAATAAAAATCGTATGAATAAAAAAATCTTATAAAACCGAATAAAATGTAAGATGAAGATGGTATGGTAAACGTTTTGATACCTTACGGATCTGATCATTTGAAAAGATCAAGCAGATCGTTGGAATGCAGAACTCTTTCAAAACCCAACGTTATATTTATAATATTTTACATGAAAATTTGCTCATACGATTATACTTACTTAATTGGTGTTCAATTATTTTTTTTTTTTATTAAATGGTGCTAAGAGATATTTTTTGAAGGACACTCTTAGCCATACTCTTTCTTGTAGGCCATTTATGGTTATTTTTATAAGCAATTTTTTTTCTTATGATCGAACTGTCTCTATAATCAGACGACTGATGAATTATTCAAGTACATACATACACTTTTAAGCAACATTTTTTCTTCTTAAAATTAAGTTCGCTTTTTAAGATGGATGGAAGAGACAGAAAAACGGAATTTGAAACATGGCTAAGAGTGGATTGGTGAAGTTGCAAAATATCGATCATTTAATTTTGAGGACAATACCCACTAATATTGAAATGACGAATCATAAAAGTTAGAGAGTCCTCAAGTATGCGTAGGACTTAGACATAATAGAATTGATTACGTATAGCAATTTCTATAATAATCAAAGTTACCAAATCAGTTTCATTTTCGTATGGGGAATTATTCTGTAAATAATGACTCCATAACAATCAACCTTCATTATTAATAAAAAAATTAAACAGTTTAAATAATCAATTCAGCCCATTAGTTTAATCTCTAGAAATTATCTTTAAGGACTTAAGTTTTGTTTAATGATATGCAACATAGCGAAACATTTGATTGCATTGAATATTTTTACAATAATTAATTTAATATATTTATTTAATATTTTTCAATAATTCGTAATCATCATCTTGTCTTTTATTACTCGGGAGAACGTAAGGCATCAACAAATTTCCCCCATCTTATTCTGTTCTGGGCCAGAGCCATCACTTCGTTCCATTCCTTTCTTTCTGCTCTGGCTTCGCCGCCATATGGTTTTCGATCTGCCTCTTTTACGACTTCCCTGCGGATTTCAATCTAGCGTCGCCCTTGATATATCGCTAACGGGTCGTCGCAAAGTATGACCAATTCAGTTCCATTTTCGTCGTTTTACTTGGATCACTGCTTTTTCAATGTCAGTCTTTTTCCACAGATTCGCGTTTGAGACGATGGTTGGGTACGGGTAGTTTTTATAAATTCTTCTCAAACACTTGTTAACGAATACTTGAATTGGAGACTTTATAGAGCTCGTAACTTTCCAAGTGTCCCAACCGTTTATAGTAGGACTGAGAGACCATTCGTCCTAAATATTTTGAATTTTAAGTTCTGTAAGATCTGCGCGGATTTCCAGATATTTTTGAGCATTTCAAAAGCTTTCCGGGCTTTTTGGATACGGTTGGCCACCAGAGGGGGGTCAAGAAGAGACGCTTCCCCTTCTTCGCAATATTAGGGGCCTCAACTTCATAACTCAATACAGGTATGTTAGATAAGAATATAAGAGAAGGTAGAGCGGAAGTTTAAAACTAACCATAAGACAGAAATTAGGACAATTCAAATGTCTTTTCCTCTCCTCTTCTTCCACCACTAGGTAGGTTACAATAAAAAAAATGATAGTACACCCTTGTGTAGCTTTGTCTAGCTTTGCCTAGCTTTGTTTAGCTTTGCATAGCGTTGCCTAGCTTCGTCGGGGCATCCCTCATTTGTATACGTATATTTTTATATTGCTCGAGTTGTGGAAGCCATACTTTAAATCTTGTCAGAGTGGATTCTGCAGAAGAAAAAAAAAAAGATTCGAATCAATCAAAAAAATAATCGAATCAATAATAGATGGACTTGCGTTACGCGACGATTTCTAGAAATTTCTTCAATTTGCAATTTTTTTGAAGTTTTATCGAAATTTAATGAAAGGGATCAAGAGAATATACAAGTAGTTTCAAATAGTAGGGGAGCCCAAGCGGGGAATTTGAGATATGCTCGAGCGCGTCAGATAAAGGTATCGTGGGTTAATTACATGCTAAAAGTGTGCATTTCAATAATATGACGATTCGAGCGTGACGTAAGGGACTGGCAGGGTCGCATTGCATTTTTTTCCATCAATTCAAAATTTGTTAATTTTTTGTTAATTTAGAATTAAGTAAGTTTCAAATCTAAGATTCGGCACCTAAATAGTAATAAAGTTAATTTTTCTTCAATAATCTCTCACATAAGTCAATATTTATATTGGAGAAGTGAAAGTCAAAAAATTATATCTCAAAAACCACCCGGTGTGCCAGGCTAAATATGTATTTGATATGATATGTAATAAAATCAGAGCTTTGGAAAAAAAATATTTTTTGGGGGGTACCTCTCTATCGGAGGGGGTGAAAAATTGAAAAAACTGAAAACCCCTTTTTATTAGAAGAAATTTGTTTTTACAAATTTTTTTAATAATATCCTCGAAATGCCTCATTCAATACCGTTCATTTGATATATCAGACAAGAAAATCGAATAAGCCGTTTAGGAGTTATCAGCGTTAGAACAAGACACAAATCCCGATATTTTTGCAAAAACACGACACTTTGAGGCACCCTGTATTAGTAACTGTAGGTCAGATGGGGAAACAAAAAAATAACAAATTCTGAAACTTTTATCGAAATCGAAAGGGGTCGGCACAAAATCAGCTTTTTTTTGGTAAGTTTCATATGGAATTGCTGTATATATTTATTTGCTCATAGAGATAGGGGTATGGATATTTTTTGTTATTTGCAGAGGTTCTGTGATAGGAAAAAAAAAAAACAGTTGCCAATAATTTTCCTCTAGAATTTTAATAATTACTAGAATGCTTTGAGGAGTATTTCTGTGGGATGCTGGAACAAAATTAAATGTTACCCTTTCGATTGATAACTAATTACTTTTACCCCTCAATCATATTTGAAAAACAATATTTGAAATATTTTTCCAAAACAAATAAAGCAATTGAAAATATTCCATTAAATGGATATGATGGATAACAGCAGTGGAGAATCGCTAAAAGCTATATGTGATAAAAATCCATAACAATCTGTCCGTATACACAACTCGTATAATTGAGGTTGAAGCAATAAAAACCAAATTTCGAACAATAAAAACAAAAAAAATTTTCAGTAAATATTTATTATTATTTGATTCATTTCGAAAAAAAAAAGTTTTTTAAACATTAATTAAAAAACGATTTGATTTTTAAATGTAAACATTGATAAAAAAAAGAAATATTAATAAATATATTATTATTATAGGAGTATATTGAAATCGAGTGAGAAAGAGAGATCAATAATTGTTAATCAGTATTACAAAAACACAATAAAGTCAATTTTTTATGACTTGATTAGGAAAAGTTATCTCCAAAATATTTAATATCGTCGGTCGGTTGAAAGAAATTGATGAAAACCCAAATTCGAAAACTCGACACTTTTCCCTGCATACCGACGATACATTTCTTGCTACATACCATATGTTATCTTTGTCGTTAGAAATACAATATTATGTAGGTTGGTAAAAGGCGATTAAAATAGTTGAATAGAATTGTGTAAGCTAAGTAACCATTATCAGTATTTCATACTTTCGATTATAACTAAAACGTTTGTCGTAATCATCATTCGTTCATTAGCCATAAGAAATTTCAATATAATAGGACACCATTCACTATCAACGAACCTAGCTTAACGCAAAACCTATTATTCTTCTTATCGTTAAATATTATTTAATTTTATTATATGAATTTATTACTTACTTGGTTTGGGTGTTGGGCATTTTTTGAAAATCCGAAAATTTTGGATCTGGGAACTCTCTAGAATGAGTAACTACTAATTAGATAATTTGTGTCAATGTGGTTAAATCATTTCACGGGTGACATACTATCACTAAATTACCACCGAAAATATCACATATTTAACACTAAAGATGAAGTAACACTTGTTTCGTTCAGGTCATTCGCCTTTTACTAAAAATATGAGTATTTAAGTATACAGACCTGATAAATATGCCGAGTACATACAATAAATGGAAATAAATTAGTACAGCGCATCCACTGCTTGTTATACTATTTTTACACATCATTCTTATGTGTCTGCGAATGAAATGTTTTCAGAAGTCGGAATGTTATACATTTTTGTGCCAAGTTTCAACAGTTTTTTTTTTTCGTTAATAATAAAAAAAAAGGTTGAAAAAAGATAAATTGGCTTAAGTATTTGCAATTAAATTTTCTGATACGCGGTAATATCGTAAAAATTCATTAATTACCAACAAAAATGTGTGTAACCACACATGGAATTGTAAAGTTATTTATTCATGAAAAATTGGTACCATCAGGAAGATGGTTATTAGAAAACCTTTTAATTGGTACTTTCTGCTAAGTATTTTTATTGATTTCTGTTAACAATTAAATGCTGTTAAATTTTGTATCAGAAATATTTAAATTTATATAATTTAAATGAATATTACATTCAAAATGTTCCATAAATTACCGATTAGATCCCCCCAGACATCTGGGCACCAGAAAATAGAAAATTTATGAAGGAAATTTTTACAGAATTTCCTCTAGTTGTTTATTATGCTGAACTTTTCAGTTTAATTTATATCATTTTCTTTATGCGTTTTCTAAAGAAAGTGATGATAAATTAAAAAGAAAAAAAATACGAGAAAACGACGCACACATGTAACGCAGATCCAATCGTGAAAATCGTGCAACTGCAATAATAGAATATTTTAAACATCTTCATTTAAAATTATATTTCTATTTTTTCTTATTTCAAAAAGAAGATATCTGAAAAAAGAAAAATACATTTTGAAAAGAACTGAAATAACATTTAAAATTTCTTAGGACAATTAAGACACAAATGTGTGCTAAATAAGCAGGCCAAAATATGTTTGGTACATTAAAGTCAAAGAAAAAAATCAACTGTGTCTAAAAATATAAAAGGGCACGTTAGGCATCTTTGTTCTATAATTTCGAAGCGCATACCAAAGTAGAATGGAACATTTTTCAGGTATACTTTGGGGGAATATCGAAAGAAATAAATTTATCTTGCGGGATAAACTCGAACGATATAAATACAATATATTCTCAAATGAAAAGCCGATACATCTCGATTTCACAACTGAAACTATTTTCGTATATAATTGAATTGAATGTCTCAAAATGGTATGTGAATAAGATGTTTAGAAGAACAACAAAAAAAAAACCTATAAATCAAAAAGCAGAATTTATACAAAATTTACAGCTATATTGCTCTATAATAAGTAATATTATTACGTAAATATGATACTTCAGGGGCTTTATAGTATTTCTTACAGTATTATATTTAATTTACACATTTAACGCTTTTAAACATTTATATTATTATTATTTAATTTTGGTTTTGTTTTTAATAAATGACACTTTACGTGTATTTTTGTATTCGAATCGTTATGATGTAACTTCAAACCTATTGTCTTGTCTATTGCCACTCGTATATTTTTACACACACAATTTTTTCCCTGATTTTCTTGTTGGTTAAATACATTTATTGAGACATTCCCGACGACAAGACTTTTAGAAAGATGTGAACTGAAATTATATGAAATATATAGGTTACACCACAAAGAATTTGGAAATCACCAGGTTCAATTTTATTTTTCTAGCTGACGAAATTCATAAATATTTAAATAATTTCGGAAACAGCGAATTCTTCTAATTTTAAGAATAAAAGTAATAAAGTTGATTGCAAATGTTTAAAGGAAATGCTGGTTAAATGCAATATATTTCCATCCATCATTCTGTCAAAAAACCATTGTCGTTGGTACCAATACATTTTTACAAAATTCTAATTTCGGTGCGCTACGTATATGTTGGAAGGCTCTTATAAAGGAAATCAATTTAATCAATAAAATTCGGAAGAAAATTTATTATAAAACCATTTTGACATTGCGATAAAATATTAGAAAATTGAAATCTAGAAGAAATATATATAAATGTCACCATAAATTATTTACTATAAAATATGTCAACAAATTTTAATTGAGAAAAATCCAAATTAAAAAATTTTAGCACTTAAATTTCAGGAATGTTTCATACAAGAACTTTTACTCTATACAAATTTAACTAAACAAAACCAAATTACATCATTCGAGAATAATCTCTACTTTGAAAATATCATTTCCAAGAATTTTTTCCAAAAAAATATTTGCCTAGAAATTTTACTGCGACTACAGATTTCTATAAAATGTCTCTTAAAAAATGTTTGCTCAAACCTTTAAATATATCTCCAAATTCAAACGTAAAATGTATGTGTACTTTAACAGTAAGTAATATTCGATTCTTGCTAGGCTTCAAGTGCCAATGGAGGACACTGAGTAGAGAATTTTCTAATTAAAAAAAACGGCAAACGTGGCAGCTTTTGGAAGAGGGAGGATATGGGTTCGATCCATGGTAGCGACGAATTTTAATAACAAAATAATGATTTTCGATCGCCTCACTTTTCGAACATCCGCGTGTAATCGGATGGTCAGATAAAGGTTGAAAAACCAATGGCGTATACCAATGGCGAAAAACCACCATGCATAGGTTAGCTTGGTGAATTAGACCAAAAATCGCCCAATGAAAAAAATCTTGGGGGAGGCCTATGTTCAGCAGTGGACTTCAGCAAGCTGATTGCTAATGTAAGTAAAGTCGGTAAGTAAGACGTAAAATGTAAACTTAATTGAAGCTATACTTCAGCATTTTCAAATAATCTCTTGATACAAATTTGAAAATTTCATGAAAATTCTGCACAGTTTTATATTATGAATAAGGTGACCGGGTAATCTAAGACAATTAGTCATATTAAGCCCAAAAATGTAAAAATCGGATGTAATTATTGTGCTACCCCGAAAATTTCCCTTATAATTTCTTTTTATTACTTATCTAAATTCCCAGAACTCTATCTAGAGGAATAAAGGAAGCCCCTGTCATATAAACTCGACCTGCTCCAATTAAAAATTATTTTTTCAAAATAATCACTTGAGAAGGTACCCTTAACTTATTGCTAATCGTTTCGGTTGCTAGACGAATTATTCAAAAAAGTCCAAAAATGGACAGTGTACACTGGTACAGTTCTGCTTTTTGCCAAAATTGTATAATTTGAAAAATACCTTTCAATTTATCTTTTTACCAATTTTTCAATTAAATTTCTCAAAAATTTCTGAAAATTTGTATAATAAAAAGTATCTAAAAAGCAAAAAATAAAAAAAAAAATCCAAATAATAAAATGTTAATCAAATCTGAATATTTCCAAGAAAAGCTGCACAAATGCTTGAAAGTTTAAAGAGTGTATTCTGTTTGGTACATAATTTGATTCGTATTGGCACCTGTTTGCCAACCAAAGAAATTAACTGGATCGAAACTCAAAATTTTCCGATAAAAGTTCCACATAACTATTAATAAAATTTTAAATGATTTGAAATCTAATTTTATTCTGAATATAAAAATATTAATTAAATCTGAAAAGTTCATACAAAAGCTCTACGAAAGCTTTCAAAGCTCAAAGAAAGCTTTGGGTTTGGATCATAATTTTATTCGTATTGACGCCTATTTTGCATCCAAATAATTCAACTGCAACGAAACTGTAAATGTTTCGACAAAAGAACCAGCTAAACTTACATCGGTTGATGAACTCCTGCAGCATTTGTAGGACCGTTCATGATGTTTCAAAATAATCATTACGAAAAAAGTATGGTAAACTTATTTCTAATCATTTTGGATTTATCTTAGGCATTCTTGTGTTAAATTCCAGACTCCTAGCTAGGTGCATGTCTCAAAAATATCATTTCTCAGGAGTTACTGCCCAGCAATTTATTAATAAAATCTCTCAGGAACTTCTAAGAAAAGGTATAATTAAATGCAATGGAACGAAATGTAGATCATTAAAGGGTATCTATGCTAAATATCAGGACTCTAGCTGAAGAAATGATGAAGTTCCTAATTGCTTTAGTAATTATGTAAAATATCACTAACGGATAAACCATATAATAACACGCGACGCTATTAGGGGGGCCAATATTTGGTTTCAAGAACCTATACTAATTCATTTCATAGCTTTTTAACTGCTAGAATTGAATTAATAATTTTGGGGTTTTTATGCAAATTTTTTAATAAATTTCCTTCCAAGGAATGATCCTGAGGTATCAATGGCATCTTCCTTTTGTTCAGTAGCCCTGTTTCATGTGGGGTTAGCATTAAAAGAAGCAAATTTTTTACTCTGAATTTCTTGGAATAATTTTCTAACATATCCCATAATTAACTTTACAAGATTTTGAAAAAAATGAAAAATATCCTCTTGAAATTTTGTTCCTGATAATTTTTTTTAGGAAATTTAAGAATAAAAATCAATTTTTGATCGCTTTTAAAAATATATGCTGAAAGGGGACCCCCTGATCTCAATTAAAAATGTATGAAATATTGATTTATCTGGAAAACTATAAATTTTTCTGCAAAATCAGGGCATAACATTCTGGGAAAGTTTGTTTTGGAAGTTCCTCAATATATCCTTTCCGATTCCGTAAGAAAATTTTCAGAAAATTTACTATTTCCAAGGTCAGGAAAATTCTATAAAATCCAATCAATTTTTTTATCAAAAAACATCTCTAAATTGTCCTTAAAATTCTCTTCCCTAATGACAGTAATAATTTGGCATCATTAGATTAGAAAATTTTTGATAAAAATACAGATTTTAAAATTTTAAATCGAGAAAATTGAACTTTTGGGAATATTAGAAAATTTTATAAAATTCGTGAAATCGGAAAATTTATAAAAATCGGACAAATGTCTTGACCTCACGTCTAATTTAATATCTAAGAAAATCGCAAAATTTTGTCAGAAATATGGGAATTATGTGGTAAAAAAAATCGGAAAAATTAGACAATTAATCGGAAGGAAATCGAATAATTTAAAAATTCGATAATTACATGCAAATAGAACCATTTTTCTCCGGAAGTCGGAAACTATCTAAATATAAGACAATTTCTTGGAAATCAGAATATTAAATACAAACTCAAAGATAATTTCATTAAAATCAGGAATATTTAGCGGAAATTAGATAATACTGATTCCAGGACCAAAACAAATTTCCCATTTTCACAAAATTCTACAATTTTTAGGTAGTTTTCCAATCTACTGATTTTTATAAATGTTCAGATTTTCAAATCTGGACTAACTGGTAAGTCAATTTCATACGTTTAATTATAAATCCAGGTTAAGGGATCTGAGATTTAATGAGACTTGAAATAATTCAAAAATTTCATAGAAATTTAGCAATTTTAAGAAAGTTTATAATATTTGAGAAATGTTTAATATGAATAAAATAAAATCTCTGAAAATTCGATAAATTTGATATAAAATCCGAAATTTTTTAAATGAAAATTTTCAAAAATTTTAAATTACATCCATTTCCAAAAATCGAATAATTTTGTGAGTATCAAGAAATTTCATGATTTAATGAACTTCATATTAAAATTCCTTTTTATAAATTTCAATATATATATTTTAAAATTTGAATTTAAAGTTAAATTCAAAATTGTTATGAAATTTGAAATTTTGAAAAATTTGAAAAATTTGGAAAATTCGAAAAATTTAATAAAAATGGAAATTTGAAAAAAAAAAACATTGTGTAACAATGAATATCAAAATTATCGAATTTAAATTTCAGTGAATCAAATGAGAACATTTTGAAAATTCCCAATTTTCTTTAAATTTC
>JANTOP010000154.1:0-19424 GCA_027564815.1 Symmerus nobilis
TACAATGTAACGAGTACTTATAGTTAAACGGATCCGAGTACTCAGATCCGAAAAGTAACTAAACTTTGCATCTCTAAATGATAATTACTTTTGTCAATTCAGTGTCACCGTTTCCGAGAAATCTCGACTGCGTGACTTCACCCCGTCCTCCCCTATGCTTACAACTGTCATCGTTATCTACTCTACCGTCAATAAATAAATTCCTATCCAAAAGCCAAGTTCGCTTGATTTGTTTTTACTTAAAATTATTATGGCAACAATAAAATTCAAAAATTTATACAAATCAAAATTATTTTTATCATCAAATAGATTTGTAGGACCGGTTTCTTCAATATCATCAATTTTCCAATCGAATAAATCAGTAAATTCGAGGATATCATCACAAACAAATGATTGTCAACATTGGTATGCAATCCGAAATTATTGTAGCCAAAATGATGGAAATTTACCGAGAAAAACAAGATCGCTACCCGAAATCATGATGTTCCCAGAAATCGTTTGGCCTTCCGTGTTGAAAACAATTAAAAATTTTATACTCGTCAATTTCATAATTCGACCGTATATGGACAGGGATTTTACATTACAAGAATTTGTGGCCGGGGCTAAACATGCAATTCAGGTTTGTCACTATAGCTGGGAAAAATGGTTACCTATCCGGCTAAACAATTATTTATATTTCCATACCTAGTTTAGGTTGTCTCGACTAAACTTGCTGCAGGAGATTTGAAGTCTTTAGATGGTTTAATCATGAGAGAGGCTTTAGACGAAATTCATAAGTCTGTATCCCGTATGTCAGCTACACAAAGAAATGAACTTGTAGTAGATAAGGAAGATATTTACCTCTCGTTTCCCTACCAAGTAATTTATTTTATTTATTTTTGAATATAATATTGATAATTGTTGCTTTAGATTGGAATAATGTTTGACGATGAAACGGACGAACACAAACAAAAACGATATGTTGAAATAACAATGGTTTATCATGTGTTAAAGGGGCTACGGGAATTGAAGGAAAATGGAATTGTACCCCCATTAAATATTGGGTAATAAGTTCAAAGTATTTGTTGTACTTTCATTTTTTATTAATTTTGATTACTTAGTATAATGCCCGAGTATCGTGATAAAATATCTATATGCAATTATAGATTTATAAAGGAGTTCACAAAAGGCGTTCAATCAGACTGGACAATAAACATTGTTAATCATTTTAAACCTATGGATTACGTGGAAGAATGACTCCTTTTGTACTGAAACATAATGCAATTAAATATTTTTAAAGACTTTTTTTACATAGGTTCGAAATATACCAATTGCAATTTGATTACATTTTTATTTAAGATGTTTTAGGGAATATACTGACTTTAAAGAAAATTTACTGTGTTAATTACTCTACTAACCAATGATAAAGGAACAAACGAACTAAAGAAAAACTACACATAATATCAAGCAATATAAATGGGATGGCCGCATTACCAAATTATATGAAGCTGATAATTGATTAAAATCACTAATTTCGAAAATGTGATACTAAATTAAACATTAGTTCATTGTACATACGAAAACATATATTATTTAGGAATGCCGTAAATTTACGCGGTATATATTTTTTTCAGGTGCCGCTCATTACATCTGAAGTGTATATTTGTTTATAAAACAGTATCCGAAAATGTATAAAATTGTTGCAAACCTAAATACTCTGGAAATCGAAACATTTCTGTTTGATGCTATCCTATCCAAAAAGGCTAGACACATGTATCCATTTTCATCTTATTTTTTCAAATGTTTATTCTCCAATCCCATGCCTGCACATTCAATTATCACGTTCTTTCCTTCTTCAATTATTGTAAACTTTGCCTATAATTGTAAATTAATATGAAATATAACATACAATTTTAACAATTTTAAATTACTTTAGTAATTAATTCGGCTACGTAAATAGCCGTAAGAGTGTGTTGCGTTAATTTGGTTGTTCGTATGCGACTTTTTCCATTTGCTAAAGCCATAAATATAATTAACTGATCCTAGATAATGAGGAAATTCTTATTACCAGGATACTGAAGGATTTAAATTTAAAAAAAACCCCACCTGGACATGCGAGTCTACACAAGCTTCAGCTCGAACTGTGTCAGCAATTTCCATAGCTGCATTCGCGCCGGTGTCATTATCACTCACATTCCTGGCGCCTAACGCCGATCCACCAATTATACAGTTAGTTGTTGTTGAAGCACCCAATCTTTAAATAATGGTTTTATCTGAATTTATTATCATATTAATTCAAATTATATTTACATTATTCCAGAACAATTAGCAACAGTCATTTCTGGGATTTCTTTATAAACTTCAATACTTATAGCTTTCGATGGGCGGATATTTTCCTTCTTAAATAAGGATTTCGCTCCTTGAGCCATTTCCTCCCCTATCTAAAATTAAAATTTCTGAATAAATGAAAAAAAAAAACGTCTAAGAAAATTCCTTACGTTCATTGGTACCATTCCAGACACAAAACTCCAGCCAAATATATCTTCTATTTGTCCCATATCACAATTTGTTACAGGATCAAAATGATGTATCGGTGTAACTTCAACAACACATCGACCACCGCCCTTAGGGAAATATCTAAAACGTATGTCTTATCTGAATTATATTTACGAAACATTTAAAAGAACGTATACCCTCTTTTATGAAGCTCAAATTCAAATGATGCCCCGAATTTCTCAAGATTCGGACGAAATATTTCGGTAAAAAAGTCTATTTGGGGGGCAAACAAGGCATTTGTTCCGCCAGTTAAATCAAATGTAACGGATGAATTGCAAAAATAGCTAACTGGTAAAACAGTTTGTAGGACTAAAGCTATACTCCTGAATTGCCAACAATAATATTATTCAACATTACTTTAATCTCTAATTACAGATAAAATACCCTTACCCCGCCGTTCCAACGTCCGCTTTATATACTCCACCCTTTAGTTTATTTGGTTTAAATTTGAATGAGGTCGAGCCTAAGAAAGCCCCCTCTGCGGTAGCACTACACATAGCCGTTAGAAGATTTATTCCTAAAATAATATAAGGGTGAAGGGTCTCAATGATGTTGAATATAATTGAAATATATTAGACAATAATAACATACCAACGAGATGCTGTCTAGCTAAGCCTCCTTTCGGGCGATTGGCTCTGATTTTTTCTATCAATATTGGTATACCGGTTAATGCACTTAGGCTAACCGACATCCGTAAAATTTGGCCACCCTTAAAAGCCGATTACAACGATGTTAGAAAACACAAAACTACCTGATTATATATCTTACCCCTTCAAGGACGCTTCCATCGATAGTTATCATTTAATAAAATTTTAATTAATCTTAAAAATGAATTAATTAAATCCTTTTATTAAAAAGTAATCGGATCGAAAACCATCGATTTTGTTTATTTTCAATTGTCAAGTTGCGGCCATGTATAGATTGCGCTCGTAATATTCCCACAGAAGACATAACATCTACCGCCAAATTAATTCCGACATTGCCAACACCTACATGTTAAATATCTACTTCCGGTTTTTGATAATTGAACTTTTTAAATAACTACTACTTGGCATTAGTTGTTAAAATATTGGGATCTAAGAGCCGAAAACATTTATGTAGCGGCAACTATATACGCAATAGGTAAAGTGGAATTGAATATATTTCATGATCCGGATCCAATAGAATCCTTCTTTCCCAAAGATTTGGAATAATATACTTGTATATAGAAATATCAAATTTTCCAATACAATTTATGTCATATTCCCTGACTAGCTAAAACAGGGTTATAAAACGCACATGTACCCTCTAGATTAAAGGTCAATAATCATTGACTTGCTATAATACAATCTAGTCCAATATAATAAGGGTTGCTATAGAAACGAATTCAATATGTTTTGTCCGAATTAAAGTTTTAGATTTAGATAAACAAAGCCGTTAGCTTCCAGTTTCTTACATCGAAAATTATAGCACAAATTTACCGAAACGATAATTTAATGGAATAATGGATTGGAAAAAGATTTTTGCGGAATTACCAACGGGCGATTATGACGATGAACGTAAAGAAGAGATCTATGAAAATCTTATCGTTTTAGAACGGAAATCAATTGAAAAGAAAAATTATAGAAAATTCTTTGAACTTGCTATTATTATACTGAAGCACAAAGGAAATGAGGTATATCATCCGTTTAGTCAAATTGCAATGAGAATAATCAATATTGATGTGTTTTCAGGTTGTTGAACTTCAGAAGCAAATTGATAGTAATTCGGCTATCATTCGCGAGCAAAGCAAAGGTAATAACTTACATTTAAAATCTACATCTGAAGGATTAACTAGGATTAATAACTAGTGTTAGGGCGTAAGTATAATAATACATACTTTCAGTAATTTCATGATCAGGATTAAACGACCCAGGTATACGACTACAGCCAGGTAGTAACAAAATTATTATTTTAAAAAAATGAGCAATGATAGAATCCAAGCAAATCGATATATTGTTAGGATCGGATATAAGATATATAGTCAAATCTATTGCTATAAATATATAATTAAGAGATCGCAATGGATATTCAATTGAGTGCAAGGCTTACTATTGTAAATGCAAAATATGCAGAGAATTTTCTTCAAAATATAAAGCAAATTTTCATAAATATTTCACCTGCTTTGTCGTATTTAATGGTCATAGAAAAATAAATTTCTGATTGGTTGATGAAAATAAATTTCTGATTGGCTCGTGGAATAGAGATAATTACTTATACCTGCTATAAGAGTAAGAATACAAATTCTAATTTGCCCAAGAAATTATCTTCATATTTTGAGTTTATGATACCAAGCTTCAAAATAAAGGCGAAAAAGAACCTTCGTTCAATTTGGAACTTCTCGCTCTGACCTTATTTCTTCAAAAAGTTGCTCCCGTTACGGTCAATTCACGTCGTTGCGGCGACATAATCAATGATTTTTTGTTTGAAAATACGGATGACTTTGATCTGGACGAGATGCGGTTTCAACAGAATAGCGCTATGTGCCATACCGGCGACCGTCGACTTATTGAAACCAAAATTTGGTGATAAGTTGATTTAGAGAAATGAAACACCTATCAATTGGCCTCCAAGGTCATTCGATTTACTACCTCTCGATTATTTCCTGTGAGACTATGTGAAGTCACTGGTTTATGCTGATAAACCAGCAACAATTAACGCCTTGGAGGCCAACATTGTTCGCATTATTCGTGACATACGGCCACCAGTGCCAAGAACAGTCGTGGTGGTCATATGCCCGAAATCATTTTCAAATGATAATTAAAATTTAATTTTTGTGTTATTTTTTACAATTTAAATTTTTACAAAAAAAGAAGTAACAAATTGATATATTATATAAGTTAATATCCCAGAATATGGACGAAATATTTCAAATTTATTTAATTTTCTTCCGAAAAATATAGATAGCGATGAAATTTCACGCCTTCAAACGGAAGTTGATCAATTGACAACAGAACAACTTCGTAATCAAACTCAAATCCAAGAAGTAATATTTTCCTATTCAATGAATATCCTAAAAGTTTCCTAAAATGAGCTTTGTAACACAATTTCAGTTAAATAGAAAATTACAATTTTTACAAAAAAAAGTTCACACCGAAACTGGTGGCCCAGTTGTAAATGAACAGGATGAAGATTCCCCAGATGTTCTATCTGAAATCGATCGTCAAGAGGACTTACTAAATAATATAAATACGAAAAATAAGCACATAAAACGTCTTCTACGTGATATAGATGTTTTAGAAAAACAATTATCCGAGCAGATACAAGAGAAAACTGAATTGAAATATCATTTGGAAAATGCAACTGAAAGTTTACAGCATTTAACGAATCAAATAGCAGAACAACAACGAAACATTGGTAAACGGGAAGAGATTTTAAAGAAAGCGGAACAAACAATTGCAGAGCAACAGAAAGAAATTAACGCTTTACA
Organism: Symmerus nobilis; assembly: GCA_027564815.1. Classification (NCBI taxonomy): domain Eukaryota; kingdom Metazoa; phylum Arthropoda; class Insecta; order Diptera; family Mycetophilidae; genus Symmerus; species Symmerus nobilis. Next base: position 5,984 of record JANTOP010000154.1, read on the forward strand.
AAAAACTGATCATGAACGAAGAAATGAGTTGAAGAAATATACCAAAGACCTTGAAGATCGAATACAAATATTGAAACAAAAACTTGAGGATAAAACTAGTCAGCTAACTGTTATCACAAGAAAATATGAAGAAATCGTTTCAAAATATACCGGTTACGATACGGAACCTGACCGAATTGAGTTAAAACGATTAACATTAGTAAATACGTTTTTCCAGATGCAACAGTATTACTGTAAGTTTTTTTTTGCAGGATATCAAACAACGAGACAGTGTAATAAAGGAACTTGAAGATAAAATTGTTGAACTGACAAGACAAGTATTCGATTCTACTAATATTATGAATTCGTTAGCGCAAGAGCGAGAAAATATGCAACATAAAAATTTAAAATCCTTAGTTATTAAGCAATGCTGCGAAGAGACCAGAGACTTATTGGAAAAATCTAATTCACGATGTAGAGATCTACAAGATATGTTGACAGCAATCGAAGAAGATAATATTTATAAATCCAAACAGGTTAACGTTCTTTATAATTTATTATTAATTATTTAAATTACTCCTAATGTTGTAGACTACCGATGCTATTGAAGCTTTACATGCGTATCAAACTGGTGAAGATGGGTTAATTCAAGTGATAAAAAAGAATCAGGATTTACAACAGAAAATTAATTCACGCGATAAACAAATTCGTGCACTTATTGTTGAATTAAATTCCGCACAAGATTTAGCTCAAGAAAATGCTGTTCTACGGAAGCGACTAGGTATATCAGATGATGAGCTACTTTTAACAAAACCGTACGCAGCGAAACAAAGAAAACTAGAAAAAACAATAGAAAGGTTATCGCTAAAATTACGGGCTTCAGAGGAGCTAAGATTACAATTACAATTAGAAAAAAATAATTTACGGTAATGAAACAGATTACAAATTGAATAAAAAATTTAATTCTATCGATTTATAATTTAAAAAGACGCCAAATAAATAGTCGAGCGAGTAATGCTGAAAAAACTATTGATGAAGAGAGTCATTATGGACCAACCTCATTACCCATAGACATTGGCGATATAGAATTCAATAGTAATAGTTCAAATGATAAAATTTGTAAAAATTGTAAACAACAATTAAGGGTAAATTAACACGGACAGCAAATCTTATTATTAAATACTAAATATAAAATAATATAATTAATTAGGTTGATTTGGCCGACGATTCAGAACAACAAGAAAAACTAGAAGATAATGAATTAAAATATTCAATAGTTTTGGAGGAAAATGAAAATTTGCGTAAAGGAATGCATGAAATTTTGGACCACCTAAGAAATTATAGTGGTTAATATTATCTTAAAAGAAACCCATAATTATTATGTGTAAAGAATAATGAATACTTTTTTTTTAGATCATACACATCATATAACAGTGGACAAAGAAACGCTTGACCGTGTTTTAAATACATTAGATAGAAATAGTCCTCCATCACAAAAGTCTGACGAGCAAACGTCAGTTGCTAAGGATGATAACAGTCCCGAAGAATTAATCGAAAATAGGAAAAAAGATGAGAATGTAACATTACCAGACATTACTGAACACAATGAAAACAATGAAAAAAGAACAATAGAAAATCTTGATGATTTTTATAACTGTTTAACGGAATTAGAGCAATCGTTAACTGTTAAAGACGACAATATAGAACAGATTAATAAGAAATACCAAAGCCTATTATTAGAATACGATGAGTTTAAAATAAAAACCGATCAAACGGAATCGATAACAGAAACGACTACTGACCAAACTGAAAGAGAAAATTTAAATTTAAAAATTCAACTATCGACAGAAAAAAAGAAATCACAGTTCTTACATGAAGATTATCAATTAGTTTCGGAAACGTATAGAGCTCATAAAGATCGTTGTAATCGAATATTATTTACAATGCACAAAGAATTACTGTCAAAAGATTTAATAATTTCCCTGGCTAAATTAGAAAATGAGAAAAATGCAAAAGAATTATCGAAACTAAATTTAAATGGAAATAATACCAAGCAATTAAATGATGAATTAATTAAATATAAATTGTTGATAAGTAATTTTTGTAAATATTTTATGCAGAACGTTAAACAATTCGACCCAAACTCGATACTAAAATTAAATTTTGAAAATATCACGAAAATTGGAATTATCAATAGCGAATCGATATTAATTGATGTGATTTCAAGTAATGAATACGATCAGTTAAAAGATGATTTAGAACGAATAAAATTAGAGAAAAATAAATACAACATTGAATTTAATAATTCAAATAGTCAATTAACTCTCTTAAAAAAACAGGTGAAATTCCAGGAATATAACATATATAATTTCAATTTAACACTACATTTTCAGATAAAAAATCAACAACAAATCTTAACTAGATCATCCGAAGAAGATTTATCATTAAGACATATGATTGTTGATCTACAAAGTCAAAGTAATGAATCATATATAATTGCGAAATCTCAAAGTGAAATAGATCAATGTAATTAGGAATTAATTATACCGAAATTTTCCATTGATTTTAATCAATTTTCATTTTTAGTAAAACATTTAACAGATGATTTAAAGATTGAAAATAATATTTTAGTAGAAAACGTTGAAACATTGAAAAAGGAATTACAATTAACTGAGGAAAAATTCCGCAGAGACAACGAGTTGGCAATAAATAATCAAGCCACGAATGAATTAAAAATAAGGTTAGATAAATGCCAAATATTAAAGAACAAATCAATAATTTAATTATTAGTCAAGGAAGAACTATAAAAAGAATAAAGATTCCCCTATTTTTCTAATAAGAAGTCAATCTGATCAACGATCTTGGTCAATAAATATGATATGGACACCCATACCATACCAGCCACTCAGATATAGACGGAAGTGTTAATCGGAGATATAATTAAATTTTGATTTTGAAAGTTCTTTTGAAAGTTTTCAGCATCTAGTTATTGAATCGTAAACACAAAAATTTCTATTTACATTCGAAAAATCCACTAGTCACAATCGATGACGATTCGAAAATCATTTAAAGTTCCGGACAATTAGACAATTTAATATGAAAATATTTCAAAAAAGATGCGAGAGTTTTGATTAACAATCGGTGAAAATTTTAAAATCGGTATTTAAAAAATCAGTCTAAACCGACTACATCGGGTTACCAACATCCCGAGTCACATTTTAGATTTGAATTTTCAAAAAATTGCTAACTATATTAGTCTCTTGAAATGCAATATTAGATAAATCGGATAAATTTGCCAAAAAATTCTAGTAAAATCGAAGACTGCGGAATATTCGAATAAGGAAAAATCTGAAGAGTCATACAAATTTTAGGAAATGTAAGTAAACGTCGAGGAAAACTCAAGAAAAGGAAGACTCGAGGAAAAGGATCTTGGAAAGGGAAAATATAATTGGGGAAAAAATGTGAGAAATCGCGGGAGTGTCGATGTTTTCATGACTCCTTCTGATTTTAATTATTTATGACTCCGCCCAATTTCCTGGCCTAGCTCAATTTTTCCTTACACTTGAAAGATCTGATCTGACTTCAATCGGGAAATTTTATGAAAATAAAAATGTTGGAACATTTCATAAAAACCTGAAAAGTAGCGAAATGTCTGGGGCATACGCGAAATAAAGAAATTTATTCAAGACCAAAAACCATATTGGACAATGAATTTCATGAAAATTCTAAAATTCGTTAAATTTTCCACCATTTCTTGGATATTATTAAATATTTGGATATTGGGAAATTGGAAATTCATGAAATCGGTAAATGCATTACAACATACATAATGCATACAAATACAATAATTTCGGATTTTCACAAAATTATCTGAATTTCCTGAATTGCTGAATTTTAACGTAGTTTCCAATTTTTATAAAATTCCCGATATTCCAAAAATGAGCTAATTTCCAAGACATTTTCCTTCTGTGCCAAGTGTTAGAAGAGTTAGAAAAATGTTCTTTAAATTTTTTAATTAACCTTGGCAACATCTATGGGCTGCATAAAAATTTTAATGAAAAAATACCCTGCCGTACTTTAAACTTTCAATTCCAGTTTTAACTATTTCTTACCATTCAAGGTTTCTGATCACATCATTAATTGAACTTTATGGAAATTACGCTCCATATATGCCATTATATGCAATCGCAGAATTTACGAAAGACTACAATGAAATCTTGTACAAAAAACAAATATCCGAATCTTCGGATGATAAATTAAGAATCACAGAACCTATAGTTATGACTGATACAGAACCAGTCCAAATAGAAAATAATATCGAAAGCAAAATCCAAATTTTAAAATATCAGAATAAATGTCAATATTTAGAAGAGTTGTTAAGGGAATCAGAGCAGCAAATAGATCAACTAAAATCAGAAAATGATAAACAAAAATTGAAAGAGATTTACTGCACACAACATTGGGAAACGATCAAATTACTATTTGATGAGCACAGAGAGGAAAAGAAATCGTTGATAACAGAGGAAGTCCAAACATCGGCCATAGGTAATATAAAGATAAGCAATAAGCAATGAAATGTTAAATTTAATATTTTGACATTACAGAATCTTCGGACAAGGAAACGAATACAGAAAAATCAACAGAGATTGATGTTAATTCCGAATGTGAAGATGTTCAAAAGTTACCAGTACCAGCACCACGTACAACCGAACCAAAAATCGATTCGATCATACAGAAATCATTGGAATCGCAATTGAATCAAGCAATTATACTAGCATCCACTAGAAGTGCTTTACTTTTAGAAACGGAAAACCGTCTATCAGATGCACATAATCGTATAAAAACGATCGAACATAATTTAGAGGAAAGGGACACGACGATCAAGGAGCTACGTGAAAAAATGCAGGCATATACGGTATCACCAAGGCCCGACGATAATATATTGAGTGTAACGATCACATCACTTCAAAATTTAATGCTAGAAAAAGATACAACAATGTCACGGTATCAGGAACTATTAAAAATGGAACGTGAAGATCGTACCCAAACGTACGAGGATCACCGTAATCAAATTCGGTCATTACATAATCGTATCGATGAATTGGAAAATCAATGCAAAGTTCGGGAACGAAAAATTGATGAACTACAAGTGGAACGACCAGTTCAAGGAAGCGATACCATTGATCGGGATAGTACACCAACGAAACAGAGAAAATCATTAATTAGTAAAACTGATAGCTTTCCACAACTACCAGATCAACTGATTGAAGAAATGTTTTTGGACGAACAAAAAAATATTGAACAGGATGGTGAGGATATCGATCTTCATGAAACAGATACAATGAATATTGTTGGTGGTGTATCGACTATAATGTGGGAAGAAAAATTACGACAGAAAGAAATGGATATCACTAGACTACAAAATCAGTTGCGAGAAGTTAGTGATAGAGAAATACTTTGGGAGAAAAAATTAACCGACAAAGAGGAAGAGTTAATGACATTAACAGAAAGGTACACAGATTATTTTTTCATGTAGATATCGTTCTGTTTTTTAATTAATTTAATAGGATTGCTAGCCAGCAAGACGAATATAAGGAAATTTCTAACACCATTGTAACAGCAAGAGAAGTAGAGGAACTTCGACAAATTGTTGAAGAGAAAAATCGTCATATTAATGAATTAACAGAAACGTTAACTCATTTCCATGTAAGTTATTCTTGATAATTTTTCAAGCTTCTCTTGCCTGTATGACTGGATTAACCTTTAGGACGATGAACAGAAATTTTTAACCGAAACTTCTCTTAACTCAACGGAACATGTGACTCGTTTAAGTGCCGATTTGAGTCGTAGTGAAGCTTCCAATCGAATATTACAAACGCAAATAAATGCGCTTAAACGCCAGATAGCTAGTTTGGGACAGCGTGAAAAGCAAGCTCGAAACGTAGTGCAAACATTAAAAACTCAATTAATTAAACGGTACATAAACAAAATGTTGAATCATTACTTTCAAAAATTAATTAGCTATATTGCAGACCTGTTCTGACAATGAAACCTGAGCGTCTAACAACAAGTCGCGAAGATAGTCTCCAGAAACGTTTACACCAGATGGAGAACGAATTGAAACAAACCAAAGAAGAACTACAAAAACAAACAAGTTTAGCTCAGGCCAAGAAAGTAAAAGATGCGTCTGATTTAAGTCTATGGGACAAACAAAAGCGATTCCAGCAACAGGCTGAAAATTGTAAAATGAAACTAAAAGAACGAGAGTGTGAATTAGATAAGTTAAGGGTACAATTTGCGACCGCTAAAAATACCATAGCCCGATTGGAACGCGAGAAACTAATTTTAGAAAATCGTGCTCGAAATAATTGTTGTCAGTGTCAAACGTCCATATCTTCCGGTCCCAATCAACCAGGATCAAACAAGTATACGCCAGCTGAAACTCCAGAATCATGTCAAACGATTCATAGTGACTGGGATATGAAATCGAACAATCGACCGATGAGCAGTAGCTGCCCAGAGCCTAATAGTTATGAAATAATTGAAATATTAAAAAATCGTGTCGAAGCACAACAACGTCGAATCGTTGCAATGGAATTGGAAGGTAAAGGGAAGAATGCATTAACAAGGGAATTGGAACGATTGCATGAAAAAATGGCCGCATTAGAAGCGCACAATTTACGTTTAGAATCCAGACATTTACAACTTCAATTGGAGAATGATGTCTTGCGGCAACAAGGAAATGGTGATGAACGAAAATCACAACAAATTAAACATTTAGAAGAGTAAACCTAAAGATGAAATAATTTATTTGAGAATTTATTAATTTGTATTTTTAGCTACATTCTTGTACTAAAAGAAGAATTAAGCCAAGCGCTAGCAAGTTGCAAACATGCACAACTAAAGTCTCGGCCAACAAGTGGAAGCGCATATCAGCAAAATGTGGATCAAACAATTTTGTCATTACGCCGTGTAGTTGAACGTTTAAAAATTGAAAATAAACAATTAAGGGACGGTCGTGGCATGAGAAATGTTAATCTTGACCAATCAAAGGTTTATTTTTAATTATATTATACACAGTTATATTGAATCATTTTGTGCTATACTTTTTAGGAATCGTACGATAAATTAAAGTCGGACCTTGAAAAGACTCAACAATGCTATTCGGAAGCATTGGACAAAATTTCTTCTTTACAAATTGATTTGGATTTAGAGATGAGAATGTGTCAAAATTGTAAGGGAACCGTACAACGCAAGAGTACCGAAATTGAAATTAAGGTAGGTAATCTTTATTGTAGTTGGTCTACCTGAATTAAGTTTCTTCTTGGGGGCAAATGGTTTTATTGTTGCCAAATGATCCAAATGGAAAAGACAGAGGTAAAATTCGACTCAACGCACTTTGAACGGGAATTTTACCGCTTTCCCTTCCACTTAGACTTCTGACGTTCTGTACATGTGCTATTATGTATGTAAGCAATAAGTACACAAGTTGTCAGAAATGCACCTTATCATGTAAATTTCCGGAATTTTCCACAACTTCGGCGACTTCTGACGACAATTTATCTTCCACCCAGCCTTCTGACGGATTTTTTCCCACATTCTTATACTGTCTTCGGTAATTACACAAATTTTCAGCTTTGCACCTTATCATTTTTTTTACCTAAAAAATTACATATTTCACCACCCACCCACGCATTAGTCTTCCAGAAGCACTTCTGACGACCCCGGCTTTCATTTTACCGGTAACAATCAAACCCTTTTTAAAAAAAAATTCCGCTTGCACCGAGTCATGGAAAATTTACGTAGCCAGCTCTTAGACTACAAAATTATGCTGCTAGATATACCAATTATAAAATATAATTCAAACGTACAATTTACCTTTTTTGTTCATTTACTTATGAACTATATGGATATCTCGTTGCGATTAGGTTTCTGAACAAAGAAAACAAACACTAAAGGCAACTTGACCCACGAAACTGCTTATGATACTATTGGTAGATGACCGGTTGAGTTCCAAGATTTAATGAACACAGAGCCTTCACCTCGTAGCTAGCTCTATTTGTGAAGGTTTTGATCTTATCCAGGACCGTTAGTTTAAGTTTACGGTTGCCGACAATTTCGCAGTCGTACACATTTATATTATTTATGTAATGTCCTAACACGAAAGCTAGATTCTATTCAGATTAATTTATTATTTATTATTAAGATTTTTGAACATTTATTTGTAGTTCAGCAGTCGGACGTTGTATTGGAGGATACTTTTCCCCTGGATGTAAAGCTTTCATGTGGGCTTTCAAAGATTTGCGACTGCTCAATAGTCTGTTGCATACAGGACATACATTTGTACTACCACGATAGTGACATGCAGTATGACGTTGTAACCCACCGGTAGTGCGAAATCTTGCATCGCATAGTGTACACTGGCAACATATCCACAAATTATTGTAAGACATTTTAATTAGAAATAAAATGTTTACTTACAGGATGTGGTTTATCTTGATGGTATGTTTTGTAATGGTTTGATAGGGATCCCTTACAAGGTAATCGTCGGTCACACATCGTACATGGATAGGGTAAAACTCCGGCATGTATCCGTAAATGACGTTTATAATCACTTCTATAATCTGTTGTAAACGTACATTGAGAACACGAATATTTCTTGACTGGATTGATACGATGTCTTAATGCATGTTTTTTAACAGCAGCCTTAGTTTTGAATGACATACCACAGACCTGGTGGGGAATCGAAATAGATTTAATAAGTCTTCATACTTAATTAAAAAAGGTTCGCAAACCTCACAAGTGAATGGACGTTCGCCGGTATGTACCCGCATATGTTGTTCCACTTCAAATTTTGTGTACGTTTTATACCCACAAACATCACAATTTATTTTCGCTACCCGAATTCGAATTCTTTTACCAAACTCATTGAATCGTGCAGGATTCCGTGTTCTCTTTGGGGTCTTATCATTTTTTTGTGAATTTCTCTCTTTTCGAATCTTGCTCCGAACTTTTAAGTCGTTCTTTAATTTTTTACGGGGTTTCTCATCTTTATTTAAACTAGATATACAGAAAAGTTGATCCAAATCAAAATCTGATACTGAAATTGGGTTTAGAGAACCCAATGTTTCCATATCTTTCCGTTCTTGCGAATCAATCTCATTAGATTCATCCTTTATTTCAACTTTAATAGCATTCGTTGTTGCCAACCTTAATTTTTGATCGGATTTAATACAAAGCATCCGAAAGCTATAGGCATCTTCTAATCGGCCGACGCATTGTAAACAAATTTTATTTGAATACGGATCTATGTCTAGTATATTCAATTCAGGAATGCAAATTGCCATCTTGTCTGAAAGGGTGCTTTTGATTTCAGATTTTTCATAATCATCGATAATAAATAAATCTCGCATTTCATTTTTATTATTCAATTTTAGGCAACATCTACAGGAATCAGAATCCATGATATATTATTTTTAAGCAACTTCGAAAGTTTGTGCCCAACCGCCCTAAAATATAATGTCAGAACAATGGGAATGATTAGAATTTCTTAACTTAAATTTAAGCAAGCAGATCCAGTAGTTTTCCCATTCGGAATAGTTATTTAGGGGTATTTAACGCATACGAAAATTTGGAAGATTGCTTCAAATCAAAGATGCATTATACTCTGTATATTAAGTAGCACATGTAGTGAATAGATTACAACGACGTAAAAATTAAGGGTGCATGTAGAAGTTGGTACCTCTTCATTGGCATAATGGGTATGGCGCCCGCCTTTAAAGAGGGAGGTTGCAGGTTCGAAACCAGGTGTTATCACAAATTATTATCTCAATAATTTGTGATCATCAAAATGATCGAACTTGAAACCGCGTCATATCGGATGGTGACGTAAAGCTGGCGATCCCGTGTATGAGAATATAAGTATACAGTATACAGCTTGTGTATTGGGGGTATCATCAAAAACAATACACAATCCATTGCTATTAAGAGTCGACTCTACTTAGGATTTTTTTTTCAGTTTCAGAGTTAGCTATATCTAAACCATTCTAGCCGTTCGCATAGTTTCTCTTTCATGCCACTTTTTCATTATATCATGCATCTTATATACTTCATTATAAACTTAAGGTAGTACCTATGTAAACAATTTTTAGACCCAACGACGCACTCCTACTTCCCCAGCCCAATACTCGTCTCATTAAAAAAAAAGTATTCCATATATCGTGAATATATTCGTTCATTTATACGCAGCATGTTCGACATATTTACGACACTTGTATTTCTAAAATTTTTAATATTTTCTATTTTCAAAAAGTATAATTTTTATAAAATTTAATCACGCCATATAAATTGGAGAAGAAAACTAGATTTTTACACCCAATTAAATTTTGGGAAGCTGGCATGGTTGAAATCGTATATTGTCATATAGAAATATGCCATAATAATTATATATAACTAATAAATTCCGTTATATATTTCCGAAAAGCTAAAATTGTATTGTTTTATATAAATTCATAATATTGCTTTTAATGATAAATATGAAGTAGTGGTATTATGGAGACAAAAGATGCATCTGCGGACGTCTTTGTCCATGTCATGTATTTTGAGCACACTCGCCTCATGGACTTATCAGCAGATAAATCTTATCAATGTTACATATATTGAAATAATTAATTTTTGTAATTTTATACCATCACGAAACAAACATACAAACTAGATACAGTTTATATATAAAGTATCTACACATTTTTTTGCACCTGCATATAGATAAAGGGTCCTTCAATAGGTGTGAGAGGATTTCCAAAATAAATAAAACAGCACCTAGCGTAAATTTATGACTTAAAATAGCCTCACAGAAAGCAATCCAGTGGTGTTTAATCATGGACCAATCATTGAAAATATTATCTCCGTGGCAGAATTTGAAAACAATAATTTATCATCGATTTGTAGCAAATACTATATCATAATTAAAAAAACAAAAAAGTTCAATGATGCTTACAGTTCATTCCAATACTTCAATTTCACTTATTGACCGATAAAGTTAAAAACTAAGTACATAGCATCGTCACTAAATAAATTTTTATGGTAAAAATTATGATGAATTTTATACAAAATATTTTTAATTTTAAATCGTTTTGTTCCATAATTAAATGGTATACAATATTATGTTAAAAAGTTCGAAAACAAACAAAACTGAGAATTAAACATTGCGACTATCATAATCGGATATCCTATCACACCTACTGAAAACCCCTTAATTACCATTGTGGAAATAATAAAATATTGGAATAGATGGACAATATGAGTGTATTGTCTAAATTTATTATATATTGTATAACTGCAATTGTAGAAAACATAAATTCTGATTTGAGCAGCAGCACATATTAGTGCTATGTACTTGTAACTATAAATTTATAGATTGAACTGGTCTACAATTCTGGACTACAATACTGTTTCACTTAGTTGCTGGAAATTGCAGTAAGGATTTATTCAACATAAAATTTTTCGTAAAATGTACACTACTTCTCTAGTACAAAGGTTTTATTTTTTTACTTATATCTTTCATACAAATGCCTAATTTATTAAATTAGAGAAGGCTGGCAAAAAATAGTAGAACAAAACTCTCCCAGATTCCAAATTACAACTGCGATGCGAAACCCTTGCATTCTATATCTCAGAATTGATGGCTCTTAAATATGTAATTGGTCAACAGCAATGGATTAAATGATCAAAATAAAGAAACAACAAATACGGTTGAGCGGTAGATTGACTACCTAGCCTATTCCTACCTAGTCTCAATCGTTAATAATCGTAACAAGTCACAGAAACGTCCACATGGAAGCACCTATGCTCCCTCGATGAGTAAAAGGTAAAGATGATGATAGAAGTTGGTACATTTATATACGAAATAATAATCAAAAATAGCACTGTATCATTTATCAGTATTATAGCGAACTTGATAACTTGATATTTATTAATGGTAATTAATAGCTCCGTCAATAGAATAAATCGGAAATAAGTAGGGTATCCGTTGTGCGTCAAGTCTTTCAATTTCAATTAATCAACCTCTCCCTCCTAGCCAATCTCTTCCCTACTCAGGACAATCTAGTTTCCGAATAGCGTATCTTATAAATCGTTTCTGGATATTATTTGTGTACACTGTAATTCGAAAACCAATTGACTTGCATTTTTCGGCATTCAATTCCAAAAGTTGTCTATATAGGTATCCCCTTTATAATAGAATTTAAAGTGAAGCTATCAAACTACAAGATTGGTAACCGTAGACCCAACTTTCACGAATCCATGCTGAGCGATAGGACGTATCACATTAGAGAACTTTGCATAGAAGCGGGAAAAGGCCTTGCGGACAGTCATTTATTAAAAATCAAGCAAAGAGGTGCCGCTTCTAATTAACGCAACGTACTAAGGGGATAAAACAATACAATTGAGATAATCTTTTGCCTTCCAATGTTACTACATGATACCACCCTTCCCTTGATACATCTAGAAATATAAAAACATTATTGAATATAAGATAATTTAACCAATTATAAAAGTTTATTAAATTACTCACAGGTTAAGTATGTACATTTAGTAATAGAATTCCCGATAAACTTGGGGATAATATTCTCCTACTGACCGATATATTTATTCCCAATCCATAGTAATCAAAAACCCCAATACTTTGATACTTGGCGTAGCTCTGTATTGTCGAATTCACCTATTTATTGTTAATTTATTATGGGTGTGTTTTTTTTCATCACAAGCGATTTATAATTGTCAGTCAGTGTTTGATATTACACCTTTACTGCTGTCATTTATTTACTTATCAGCGAACTGGAAAATTGGAAACCAAAATTGCCTAATCGGGGAAAGTTACGAGTATGAAATAAGTTTAAATTTTGCTGTCTCTTCATCGCATTTCCTTTTAAATGTCACATTATTTAGGACTTGAACAGGAGTTGCTTAGAGCAGAGTTTCTATAGCATTTATTCGTTCGAATTGGGGTTTCCAATTTTTTTTTGTATAGTTGTTTACGGCATAAATAATAAGTGAACAAATTTTCATTATTCCTACCTCTCCTAAAATTGGATGGATTATAGAATACGTATAAATAAACATTCGTCTATTATAATACAATTCCGTTCCCAGATATGTTCATAATTAAGATTTTCCTGGTTGGTACAATTGCCAATGTATTACTATTCATTTCACAATTTTCAAATTGATAGATTTTCTGTAAATCATAACAATGGAGGTAATATATATGGAGACGATATATGGAGACAAACCAAAAATGTATCATTTCGTGCTTACTGTGACGTATGTGCCTACTTAATGCAGTAGAATTTTGCATTAACAGTTACCCAGCCAAATATTCTTAATGCCATAGTTTCTAACCACTGAATAATACATGAGATAGAATTAGAAAAATATATTAGAGAGACAGAGACAAACAATTATC
>JANTOP010000165.1:0-19419 GCA_027564815.1 Symmerus nobilis
AAAGATTGACTTTTGCACATAAGAATATGTTTTTGAATTGAATTATTCAATTTAAAAATATTACAATATTTATAAGAACAATTATAATTTAATATTGATAATAAATGCGAAACTATAATAGATATTAATTTAGATAAGGCGTAAGGGATGGAAAACTTAAATAATTAATTCCTAGAAATAATTATTTAATAAAAATAAATTCAATTTTTCGGCCGGGGGGCTTTGATAGATAAATATTAAAGAGAATAATTTTTTTTAATTAAATTCTTATCATTACAATTATAAACAATTATAAACGAAGAGATATAATTTAAAATGTACAACAACAAAATTTTTAAAAGCTATTTTTTAAATAGTTCTTTACATATAAATAGGGACATTATTACAATTAATTTTTTATCGATTAATTAGTCAAGTTTTCTTTAAACATTTAATATTTTAATTTTCATAATTTAGTAATATATATATATGAGATTTAAAGCTTTTTTTAAGTTTCAATTTTTTTTAATCTTTACATGAAAAAGGAAGTTTTGAAAAAATTTTTTGTTAAAAAATTGGGAGTAAAATGTAATAGTTATATTGAATATTTTTTATAGGTTTTGATGGAGAGAAGAAATATGAGAATTATATATTTTAATATTTCAATAAATATTATCACAATTTATTAAAATTTTTTGGTTTTATTTTCTATTTATTTTTGGATAATTTTGATATATTTTTATTGAAACCGAAAAAACTGATTTTATAAAAAGATTTGATTATTTTATTTATAGATTTTCTATTTTATGATTTTTGAAACCTTTTGATCTATTTTGGTCATAATTTAATTGGTTTCATTTATTTTATTACTACCTCCTATACAAAGTCGTACCTATTTACTTGGATGTAACTGTAAGATAGTTTTTTCGATGTGCTTTTATGTAGAAAAATTATTTTAATAAAATAAGCTCAATGTAAAAGGGGTTGCGATAGGTCCACCTGTATCCAGGAGGTGTATTGAAAGCTTTGGTAGTGAAATAATATTTAACCGTAAATGGATCCAGATCGTAGATCCCAGACCCAAAATACGTACCTTTCTCTAACTATTTAATGTAGATTAATTAAATAGATATTAAATCTTCTAATGATCAGATTTTCTTTATGCATAAGATTTTGATTTACAGGAAGTCCAAATTTTTCTCTCTTTCTCAATGGGCTCAGGAATTTTATTCGAAATATTAGAAGATTTTGCTTGTAATTAGAAAGTCGCATGTCTGTCTATGGACGGAATATCAATCGATTAATATCCAGACTCGGAATTTAATTTCAATTTTAAACGATCAAATTCGAAGTGAAATTTAAAAATATAGTCTTAATTCAGAAAGTGTAATTAAAATCGGAAAATTTCAGAATTAATCTCGGAATTTTACAATTTCTTATTTTTTTTAAATTTGACGAATTTTATCCATTTCTGATGAATATTTGCAAGTTTTAACCGGGTCTTTGGTTTTTAAAAAAAAAAGTTCAATTTTCTTGCAATTTAAATATTTTTCAAAAAATTTTCTGATTTTTCAACAAGTTTCTGATTTTTCAAAAATTTCCTGATTTTTCAAAAATTTTCCGATTTTTAAAAATGTTCCCAACTTTGACATATTTTGTAGAATTATTAAAAATTTCAAAAATTTCTTAAAATTTGTCTAGAAATTTCCCGGTTTTTCCGAAATTTTTCAAAAATTTTTCTGATTTTTCAAAAATTTCCCGACTTTTTAAAAAGTTTCCCAATTTTGACATATTTTGTAGAATTATTAAAAATTTCAAAATTTTTTTTAGAAATTTCCCGATTTTTATAAATTTCCCGATTTTCCCAAAATTTTCCGAATTTTATGAAATTATCCAATTTTCATAAAATTTGCCGATTTTGAAAAAAATCCCCATTATCATGAAATTTTCGTTTTTCAAGAAAAATTCACGATTGGACGGAATTTTCTGAATTTTATCTAATCCCAACTTTTATTTAAATAAATCGCTCCTCAAATCAAAACCTGGGTAAATTGAAATTGAAATTGAAATTAAAATGTTTCATTGAGAATAAAATTAAATTCGTCCCTCTGAGTTCTGAATTCTGAGTCAAATTTAGACTTCCGTTCAATTTGATTAGTAAGAAAATTTATCTAATTTATTTGTATTTTTAATTATAATTTCTTTATATATTTTGTTTGTTCCCCATTATATTTCCTTGTGATTTAAGAAAAGGATATTCTATGACAATTCAGATTCTTTGGATGATATCATTATGTTAAATTAAAAAAAAAATAAGAATCAACCTTCTCTTCCATTATATTCAAATCCAAAGGATCATTTACAAATTATCTTATAAACTACCCGATATCAACTAAAGATCAAATGTAATACTGCGCCTATTCATCCCTCTCCCTCACCTAGTTATTTTCCCATTCTCAATTTTTTTCGGTGATTCTTCACCACAATCCAATACAATTTCATCCTCATCCTCATCCGTTGACTGTTTTTTCAAGCCCATAATTCGACCGTTGATTTTCGTCGCCTCATTAGCCGGCTTCATCGCATCACCCATATCAATTGGGTCATCCGGTAAATCCGGTTTGGCATAATTTCCTTTAGCCTGTTCACATAACCGAAACGTTTCTAAAAATTCATTCAAATCGACTAGACCATCTTTATTGATGTCCATCATTTTACACATTTCGAGCAGCTGCTCCTTGGTGTCATGCTCGGGTAAATGTCTCCGTAACAATTCACAAGCTTCAGCGAATTCGTCTAGTGATATGAATCCTAAAAAAAATTAGAAAACGGAGATTAGATTAATTTAAAAATTCTCTTTTAAATCTCGCTTACCCGAATTATCTTTATCTAATATTCGAAATATCACTTCTAGACTGCTTTTATTTTTATACAATGAATCAGCGACTGAAGTTGATCCAGCATGAGCTGTTTTCTATGATTTCATATACATAAAATTTCAATTAAAATTTAAATCAAAAGTTAAAAAATTTCGTTTACAATTAAATCAGTTTCAAGCATTTGTAATGTCCGTCGATAGTTAACCTCTGACGATGTGGAATCCAATTCGGGTGGTGCTAATTTCTCCCGTAACAATCTCCATGGAAGTCCCAATTTTGTAGCCACTTCCATTGCCTCACACCATTTCGATAAGGATAGGGTACCTTTTTGTTGGCGAAAAATTAAATAAAACAAAATATTTAATTAAATCATCATTTTCATGTCCCTCGAGGAAAGTTTTTTTTTTTTAATGAAAAATTACCAACCGGATGACAATAAGGAATTAACCCAAAAAGTCAGACAATATTCCTATCTAATTATTCATATAAAATAGTACATACAGACGCTTTGTGCTACCATATCCCCATATACCCACCTTGAAATTAAATCTAAATCTAAACTATTATTTATACAAATGTTACCGGGTGACGGGGGTGGGTTGTATTCCCGGTAGTAATATAAAGTGAGCTCCCCACCCAAAACATGTCTGGGGGTAGGATATTGGGGATTTATTTTTTAATGATTAATAATAGCAATAACTATAGAAGTTCACTCTTTGTATTTCAAAGTTATACATGAAAATGGATGTATTTTTCATTGTAAGATTTATTATAATAATTTGTCCCGAGTTCATGTGATATTTTATATTTTTCCATATATAGATGTAGAAAAGGGGTGCCCAGCACCTAACACATAGGGTATTTCCATACCATATCATAACAGTTTCAAAATATATTTTATTGCCCCTAAAATAATTTATTGTGTGCATCCCTGATGTAGAACATTGTCAATATTAAATGAATGGGCAAAGAGCAACCTGCTGTGCAAATTTTCCCGCAGAGTGATTAAGCGTTAAATGAAATTATATTATTATAGAAGGGATATACTTTCATTTCCGAAAACAAATCCATATGTGATATGATGTAGAGACAATTCCTTAAAGATAATCGTGTAATCAAAAAGGACACTTCATTACTAACGAATTTCGGATTTTCTAGGTAATAAATAATTCTACCCCATTTTCTCTATAACTCTTGCGGTCTTATTACTAATAACTTTTGACGTATAATATCCCGCCCGCATTTCCTTACATCTTAATTTAATTATATATTACAAGTCTTTAAGATACAACAGGTAATTCTGTGTACTTTAAATACAATAGGCGTATTGTAATTTTAACATTATATGGAAAGGTATAAAGATTTCTAAAATTACATACTATTATTAAAATAATCCAATTAAAGAAACCCGAATAGGAACATTCTTCCCTCCAAAAGAAAAAAATCCACCCTAAATTTCCAATTATAAATTTCTATATACAAAGTGGATCGTAATTTATAAATGGATGGGATGTTTCTTTAGCTTCTTAATACCTTAGAAATTATATTTCATTCTTGAAATATTAAAGATTTTAGATGAGAACGATCTGGATCCATTAACTTCATCCATAACTTCATATATGTTAACCAATATTTTCCAATCGGGAAATTGTTATAATTATTTTATTTTTCCCTCCCAAAATATTGCCGTAGATACCGGATATCGGTTTTACGATGAAATTACAGGCGAAAGTAATTATAATCCAAGGAGCGTTAAACTTGTTTTGTTTAGGGAATTGACATGAGTTGCAGAGAAAATTTAATGCCGCAAAATCCAGTTAGTAGGGATTTTTACCCAAGAAAAGGTGGGTAGAGACAGGCATTGAAAAATCATAACCTTGGTTGGTAAAAATATGGGATATCTTTGAAATCGAAATACAGTCACAATGTCATTTTGTGGACGACCCACCCTAAATTTGCAAATTTTTATATAACAAAAATTTTCCTGAACGTCATATCCTTAATTTATCATTTTATAACCGATCCACCCTAAATTTCCAACTTTTTACATAAAAAAAAATGTCCACCATCGTCAACTCTAAAGATATGCCCCATATCGGTAATTTATCATTTTATGACCGATCCACCCTAAATATGCAGTCCCCCATATCCCCCATTGATCATGTGCGTTTTTGTAAAATTTATCGCCGAATAAAAGGTTGAGAGTTATATATTCTCCCCTTCGATATGTGTTCTTTCTATTTTTTCCTCTCTTGAGAGTTAGGATACATTTATTGGAGTAGAGCAATTTTTAAAAATAATCTTCCGGTATTTTATCTCACCGCTGTGAGTTAGAGAGTACTTCGATTGCTATCCCAAGACCAGGATCCTGATGAAAAATTCACGTTTTCGACCTTCGGGAGGCATCTAGCGGGCATCTTGGATGAAAGGTGCAAAAAAAGAGTTTTTTCCCAATAATTCTCTAACAGTTAATCCGATGAAAAAAATGTCTTAAATAATCTTGAGGAAGATAATATTTGTCAATATGAATGAATAATGAAGACAATATTTGGTGGCCCGCGCCTCCCCTCCCCAAGGCCGAAAACTTGCATTTCTCATCAGGGTCCCAACCTAAATAACATGAAAATCGTTTCTACACCACCTTTTGTAGGGTAAACCTCTTATTTTTCCCGTTCTGACTGGATTATTAGTAAGAAATTGAAAATTTCATAAATACAGTGAAAATCCAGCATAACGAACCACCAAGGCTTTCGTTATATCGCAAATTAAATAAAAATTATATACACATAGTATACATATGCAATTGGTTATATTTCTTTACTAAGAACATTAAATGCAAGAAAAGTACAATATACTACCTTGTTCAAAAAGTTTCAGGATTTTTTCAATCAAATGCTCAACATATTTAATGTAGCAAGACTTTCATTTCTTTATCGCTAATAAATCAGAGTAGCGATATTTAGTAGTAATAAAACGTGATACTGTCGAATGTCCTCGTTCTGGAAGTATGCTCAGAACATTGAACAGATCTAGGTTAATGTTGATCGAAAATAGAAAATGAACTATTATTTAGGCGTTATGAGAGATTTGCATGAATCAATTCGTAAAAAATACCAGATTTGCTAACCATATGGCGATGACGCCTTGATTATTCGTGAAGTTTTGGCCTAGAATAATAGAAATGCCGTACAACAAGCTCCAAATTCTTCCATCGACTCAATAAATCACATCGGGGAACGTTTTGTTAATAGCATCGAAGGCTTTTGGCGCCATCGAAGGTGCCAATGAGATTTATTATGAATAACATTGTAGTATATTTTATTTGCAGAAAAAGTCTGTAATTTTAGTCTACTTAACATGAATAGTGTTTAGGATTGAATTACTTTCAGAAGAACACAGTGGTGTGCGGTTGCAGAACACATGAGGTGTGCAGAAGTTATGATCTTAACAAATATCCATTGGTTATATGAAAAACTCAAATTTATAATTTAGATAACCAGAGGACCAGCGGATGATATAAAAAAAACAGCTGTAAAATTAGTAGTTTTTAGAAGGGAAATTAGAAAATCAATACTTTAAGATCAAGGGGCACTTCCCAACTTATATAAGTTAAAATCCCCTTTAAATTTGACTTGAAAAATATTCAATGAATTCCGTTTAATATTTAACTAAGAATTTTTACGGACATTTCTTATTTTTTAATTTTTTAATCTACCTAATAATGGCAGATTATATCTAAGTTATTCTCAAAAATTATTTTTTTTTTTCAAAATTTGTCTGTCAATTTGATGGGGAAACTTAATTTTCCGGGAAATTTTCTTAAGTAATCGGAAAATCTAGTTACGTGGAAATAAACCAAACGGTCCAAAGATAGTATCTTGGAACAAACATTTTTAAGAACGTAACCCCCTGATTTTAGAGGTGTCGATATAAGTGAATACAATAATAAAACGGTGACTTTGAAGGAAAACTGTTATGCGAGAAATTGCAAAACTTACATTTTAAAAATTTTAAAACGGATCAAAATAGGGGATAAAAAGATTAATCTATAAATGCCTTAACTGCAAAGTATCCTCTCTCTAATTATGTGATTAAAATCCTATAAAAAAAGCTGTTTGTCAAAATTTACAATAAAAATTATTTTGTTCAAATTTCTGAGGGCAATTTCTTTTCCATCGGTTTTGACATTTATTTTATTTTGGGCAAGAAAGTCGAACCTCTGACACTCTGCTGGAAAAATTAAATTTCTGGGAAATTTTCTTAAGAAATCCGAAAAAAATGATTATCGAAAATTATTAGGCCGCTGGTTTTACTGAGGAAACTATAGAATAAACTGTTTTTTAAAAAAAAAAAAACAACCCCCTGATTTTAGGGAAAGGTTATTCCCCAAATTTTTTAATTTTCCACGGGTTTTTTCGAATAAATTAAATCGTAATTAATGACACTCTTCTTCAACCAATTTTCAGAGAAAGAAGTCTTTCAATTATTCTTAAAGCAGTTTAGAAATTAGAAATCAATTCAACGAAGATTCTAAATCTTGGTTCAATATTAAACAATCAATAAAAAAATATTATAGAGAGAAATTTCTGATAAAGTTAACTCTCCAATTTTGTTCAGCGTTTATAAGGGCGAAAATATTTTTTAAAAAAATGTATTTTTCTGAGAAAATATCTGTAATTCCGATCTGATAAAGATTTAATAATGTAAATTTTTTATCTGGCCGGCCCATATATGAGAAGATGTGCTCTGCGCCTTCTGGTCATTAGACTGCACGCTACTGGAAGAATAATATTGGAAGAGCCTATTTCGTTCAGATTTGCCATTTCAAACATTAATTTGTTAAAATGTTGAAAAGCTTCGGAGAGTATTTCATGATTTGCAGCTGATTCTAAGCTTCTTCATTTTCAGAATAAATAAATATCAATAAAATATCGTCTCCTTATATATCATAATTCGTTATATCGGCATCGTTATAATTGACTTCCAGTGTATTTTTATTAAATATGAAAATTGAAATATTTTTTATAATATTTTGAATAATCTGTAAATTCGACGAAATACTGGGATTTTAATTAAAATTGCTACTGTTTTTTTTTAATTATGACTAAATTACTTGATTTTAATAAAACTTCAATTTTCGAAAATTTCGGATTTTTAGAGATTTGGAGATTTTCAAACATTAATCAAATATCTCGATTTTCCTGAAAGGAACCCGCTCAAATCTTGTAGGAAATATTTGTTATAAAATATAGAAAACCTCACTAATATTCGTTTATTCAAATCCTTAATAAAACCCTGCAAATATCCCCAAAAATTGCCTACTAAACACAGAGAGACTATACCTTAAGTAGACATAGAATAAAAATGCCATTGAAAATATACGGCAAAAAAATCGAGAAATTTAATTTCCGAACCTAATTTCGGCGGAGAATATGCAAATATTCCTCATATTTTAAGTCACTTTAAAAATAAACTTTATGAGAAGATGGATATCATTGGATAGATAAATTCATCTTCTAATTGAATCCGTGAAGAAACTTCCAATTATTAGATTTCCCAGAAAATTTTGGACGATTTCCCGAAAAGGTATATCTCAACAATCACCTTCATAATGAATTTCTATAAAACGGAAACGGATGATTTTTTAAAAAATTTTTCATAGAACAATTTGTTCCCTGGTTCCCAGATATTCAGAATAAATAAAGAAATATTTAATAACTAGCCCCCCCCCACCCCCTTCCTATTCCGTATTTCCTCTGTTACTTTATTCTTTGTGGATTTAGAATAAAATCAGTTTTAATTTAATTTTTATTATTTTGTACTTGGGAAATGGTTTGGGAAAATTGAAGGATGCTTGAGGACTTCTGGTTCTTAACCATATTTATGGGATAATTCTGTAAATCTTCAAAAACTCGTTTAGTTTAAAATAATAAGATTTGAACAGAGTTAAGCGGGTTATTTCAGGAAGATATTTTATTTAGCTGGGACATATCACATATAAAGAGTTTTGTATGTGTTAGGCTTTTGATTTGCGATTTCTTTAGATTTTTCGTTCCACATCTTCTATTGAACTGTTTCCGATACCCTGTGGAATCTTTCTGCCAACTTATTCTCCAATTTTCCAATTCTCCCGCAAATTTTTATGAATTTCTTTGAATTTCTTTTAATTTTTGCCTGATGATTTCTCCGGAACTATCAACTGCTTAAACAAATCTTAAAGGATATTGTCTGATTCTCAGTTTATGACATTTTCCTGATTTTTCCGGACTAGTTCTGGTATTTTCTGACATTTTCAAATATTTCCCAAAATATTGGTTTTTTCTCCTAATTTTTCCAGACCCTTGTCAACCATTCACAATATTTTGCCAGCATTTATCCGACATTTTTCTTTCTCTCGATTTTTCATTACCTTTTCCCCAGAAATTTGGAGAAAAGTGAACAAGTCGAGACAATCCCGAAAATAAAGGAACAGTGTAGTGGGAATAAATCATCAAAATCCTGAAAAGTTCAGAGAAAAAATGTAAAAACCGAGAAAGCTTTAACAATTGGGAAAAAATACAAAATTTTAATATTTCGTATTTTATATAAAAAATTCGCAAAAGCTCGCACCATTCAAAAATATCGAAACTAAACTTTTCGTTCAAAAGCTCTGCAAAAACTTAAAAGCTCGCAGAAAGCTTTATTATTAGAACCGTTTTCTTAACATTTTAAAATATCTTTTCTATCCAGTAGACGATCCTTTAATGAAATTTAAATTTTTCCGATAAAAAGCTTCTAAAATTTGGAAAGCTCAACGAACGCTTCAAATTAAAATGATATTTTATATAATTTGGATTCGAATATTTATCCTATTCATTAAATTTAAATAACATGGAATTTTCCCAGAAAGCTTATGCGAACTCTTATTAAAAGCTCTAACTTTCGAACTTAATTTTTTACATTTAAAAAACTACTTTCTATCCAGATAATGGCCGTTTACCTAATATTCAACTTTTTCCAAAATAAAGCTTTAAAAATCTCGAAAGCTCATTGAAAGCTTAAAATGAAAATGTTTTTTATATAATTTTGTATCGAATATTTATTCGATTCATTAAATTTAGATTTAGAAAATATGAAATTTTAGTAAATTGATAGAGGCAATCCTTAAAATCCAAAAAATAACTAGGTACGGACGTATTGTCGTATATATCCCAAAATTACATAAAAATATTGTTGCAATTTCCGAACCGTGCTAATTTTCTTAGATAATAAAGCGGATTAAATTTCCTACCTGGAGTTTGTGAGATAAATTACATCAAATCCTTTTAGCCTCTCGTCTCTATAACTTTATTTAAAGTTTAAATTTACGGAACGGATGTCCTGTATACAAGACATAAATATCCTTCCGAATATTTAAAACTTTTAAGAAAGTTTTAAATGAAATCCCTTAAATATATGCATACAATATGTAAATGTTCTTCTTAATAAAAAAAATATATATTTTACCAAAATTACAATTAAATTTCCAATTACATAATTGAATTTCCTCGCCAAAAAATTTCTAATTTAAATCAAATGACCTTTAAAAAATATTTTTCCCATAAATTATAAGTAATCCGTATAGACGTTGTGGGGGACAAGACATAAATTAGTAATTGAACATTGACCTAGATATAGAATATAGCCCTAAATGTTCCAATTTCTTATGAAAACATTAATCTTACCCTTATAATATACACTAAAAATGAATAGATGTAATGTCCTTTAAAGCTAGACAGTTACTTGCTTATCATGAAGGATGAGTATGACTTATGTAATGAATATTAAATGTTGAGAAAATAGGATTTCATTATAAAAATGTCCTTAAAATAATATCAGTAGTAAATAGAACGACATTTTATATTCGAGTGGATAATAAAAATATCCTTTTTATTAGACTAATTTTAGTTCCCATACATGTCCAATTTCCGATCAAAAATAAAATAGTTAAAAAAAAATCGGAAAATTGGACAATTTTTTAACGACGTGATTTTTAAGGACCTTTCCCTTGATTTTATCGTTATTTTAAATTAACCTAATTACAAGATACATAAATTCTTTTTTATAGCTTCGTCACATAATAATTCCTATGGAGCGGTAATAAAATAAGAAATTCGAAAGAAAGTTGAATGAAAATGAAGCCCTAAAAAAAATAAAATCACAAAACCAACTTTTCCCGGATGTCATTTTACAGGAGAAAATGTTTCGGTAATAACAATAATATATAACCGTTAACATAAGACCTCATTAACAATTTTCAAGTGATAATAGACAAGTAAGTTTAAGTTGGGCATTTCACGTGTCTAAGGAGGGTGTTTGTAAGTTTGTAAGTCTTTCTTTATTTTTTATATTTCTTATTTTATATGTTTTCTTGAAAATGAAAATAAATAAAAAAAAAACGAAACTTTTTATGTGTAAATTTTATGTTTTACATTAAAGGTCCTTAATTTTCCTGACGAACAATGTCCCCATTTTTCTGCAACATTACCTCTACGACACATTTGTAATTTCAATATTTTTTGGAAAATTGATCTAATTTTATTGACACAGTTCTGCCTAATTTAATTTCGATGGAATGAAAAACGGATAATTTTTGTTAAAAAACCATTTTTCAAATTATAATACAATTGGTTGGATTTGAAAGGATATCTCATAAATAGAAAGACAATCCCAAATAATAAACACAGAAGGATGTGTTAATACCCACAAGAAAAATCCTTACGAATATTTTATTGTTCTTACTTAATACCAACTCGTACTTTTTATAATACGAAACATTGTGATACTTTCTTTCCCTTTCGTCCTTTTTATACATTCAAAATATTCAGACTTAGATTTAAAATATGAATGACTATTAGATATGCGGCCAAGCATAATGTCAACCACATAAAAAGTGGATGAAAAACCCTCAACTAAAACGCTCCTTGGTATAAGGTCGGTGGTATATTCTCAGGGTGGCAAAATAGGCTTAACACAGTCCTTATGGAAAATCGTCGTTATTATACCATAAAAATTTGCGAATGGAATTTTCTTTCATTTTTATTATTTTTCTTTGTGCAATTTACTATATGTAACATTTTGCTTCTTAACATGCTCCGAATTTTATTCAGAAAGTTTTGAGGTTTTGAATGAAAATATCGACTCCTTAATTGAAATTAAAATCAGTGAAATTGATGATTTTTTGAAAAGCTTTAGGAAAATTCCAAAAGCTTATCGAAAGCTTTTAATTAAAATATTATTTTAGGCAGCATGAATGCTAATTTTCCTGTCAATAATTAAATTTAAATGAAATTCGAAATTTTCTTTAAAAAATTCCATAAAAAATTAATACTTTTACAAAAGCTTTAATGAATAGCTTTCATTAAAGGATCAATTCTTTGTAAAAATATGCAATTTCGAGAAAGGGACCATATCTGGATAGAAAAGAGATTTCAAAAGATAAAAATTAAATTCTAAACTTAAAGCTTTCTTTGAGCTTACAATGGATTGAGAAAGCTTTTAGCGGAAATTTCATATTTCATTTAAATTTAAAGAATCGGATAAAAATTAGACTCCAAGTCATATCAAATACATTTTAATTTAAAGCTTTCATTGAGCTTTCGAGATTTGTATAGCTTCATTTTTGAAAAAGATGAAATTTTGTTAAAGGATTGCAATCTGGATGGAAAATAGATTTTTAAACGCAAGAAAATTGGTTCGAAACTTAGAGCTTTCATAGTGCTTTTAAAAGTTTAGATCAGCTTTCTGCGAAAATTCCACATTTCATTTAAATTTAATTAATCGGATAAAAATTTGATTCAAAATGATATAAAATGACATTTTAAATTAAGGCTTTCAGTGAGCTTTCGATATTTCCGAAACTTTTTTTTTTGGAAAATTTGATATTTCGTTAAAGGATTGTTATTTGGATAGAAAATAGATTTTAAGACGTAAACAACGAGGTTAGAAAATAAAGCTTTCTGGGAGCTTTTAAGTTTTTGAAGAGCTTTCGTACGAAAAGTTTAGTTATGATATTTTTTTATTTTTCCCCAACTAATTTCTAACTTTCGGCAGTATTAGATTTATTTGGACCCGAAGAAAATTATCGGGAAATCGGGATCAAATATCGAGATGTCCGATATTGAAATTTCTTGGTTCGAGCCTTTACGAATTTTTGATTTTTCTTATATAAATTTCAACTTTTCCGAAATATTTAATTTTTATATTTTCATGTAATTGCCAAACCAACTTTCGGCGTTTTTTTATTTTTTTCCGGCCGAAGAAGTGGTCTGTTAAGAAGAACCTGTCTTGATTACTTTTTTCCCACTCATTTGTTTGAAAATATTATTATTACCACTCCACCCATGGGACTGATCTGATGTAAAAAATAAATATTTATTTTATTATTGGACAAACCTTTTTTTCCTGATATTTACAGGTTTCCCAACATTCACTAATCCATTTTTATCTACTTATCCAAATCGATATATAAAATTACGATCTGGAAATAAATCACCGTAACCCTGTATTATTTATATAGGTAATTTGAATGAATAATTTGAAAGTCGGAAAAATAGGCAAAAAGAAAATGGTTAGATTATTTTAACATTGTATTGGATTTCCCAATAACGACAGGTCAAATGATACGGTTAAATGATATCAAATAAAGCTAATTTCCCGGAGGGTAAAATAGATTTTTCTCAGATTTATACGTCAGTCTTTAAATGATGAATATTAATTTTTTGATGTCAAGGAGTAAAAAACCTCTTCTAAAAAGCTTTCAATAATTTATGTATATAGAATTTCCTTATAAAATATCATGATAATCGATACCCTTTAATATCGTCAAGTTATCCTGACCTAATTGCCTATTAATGAATATAAGAAAACTTCAAATTAAATATAGTCACTGTTCCAGTAAAATCATTTATTATTTTCGGTAATTAAGAAAGGAAAACCAATGTAATGTCAAGGAAAAGTTTTTCTTTTCCTCTCGAATAATAAATTGCTATTCAATTTTTAAACTTTGTTTTTCATTCACCTTACCCATTGTAGTCCCATCTGCAACTTGAATTAATTATTAACTCGAAACGATAAAATTGGAAACACCCCTTGAAATCTCGATACGAAATTTGATATACTTGTATTCAAATATAACCTTACCGATTCTTTAGATAAAATAATATTCGGGAGAATAGCTATTCATTCTTTAGCTATATAGAATGTATATTTTAAATACTTGAAATTCAAATGCTTGTACATACCTCATCCCTTAAGGAACTATCATTTTCTATTAAAAATTCCAGAAAAATATCGAAAATTCTCCACAAATCAGAGAATTACTGTTAGTTTATGGCTAACTGAGGACAGGTCTGTAGGGAAAATTTTCAAAATGTATCTCTGTAAATGTAGAACGGATCGGGGCCGACTATTACTTTGGTCCTATCTCGATGAAATATATCAAGTGATATGTATATCAGACTGTATATTGCCTTCCGCATCCCGCTGTAACCTAACCTAGGGTATTTTGTAAATTGGGTTTGAATATTTACTTCAATTTAATTTTAAGGGTAGATTCCTTCCGAATCATGAATCGAGTCAGCAATCTTTATTTAGTTACTCGATAATGTCTTAACGGAGATATATAAACCAATGTATGTTTATAATTCTAGGTCTACCTGTTCTAAATTTCAGGCTCGTAGGTGCACTCCTTGTATTTATCGCTTATAATTTCTCCGTATTGCCGAGTTTTAATATTTAAAAATAGTTATTATTAAAACGACTTTTTATAATTGGCGCCCAACGTGGGGCTTTCGAATCTCATAAACCTCATCTCATAATTTAATTCAGTAACTAGAACAGTGATGGCGAACCTTTTTGAAAAGTGGGTCAAATTTTGTTCATTATTTTTTAAGTACCAACTCGTGGGTCACTAAGTCAGTGGCGTCACTTGGAAAGGGGGAGGGCACTGCAAGCTGTGGCGTGCAGTCAACATCTCCATAAGGTGTGCAGAAACAATTGGCAGCTCGTGTAGTAGATACTCTAAAGCCCTGTTTACCACGCCATATACCCATTTTACCCAAATTGCTATACGTTACACACTAAAGAAAGCTTCGTTGGTAAACACTGCTCTAAAGATTAGTTAGAATTACATGGAACGACATTTAATGTTAAGCTTTCTAAGAGCTTTCGATATTTTTGTAGTTTAATTTTGGGACAATTTGAAATTTCGTAAAAGGATCGTTATTTGGATAGAAAATAGATTATGAAAAGAAAAAAATTAAGTTCGGAAATTAAGCTTACAATAGTTTGATAAAGCTTTTGGCAAAAACTTCGTATTTTATCTTAATTTAGTGAATCTTGTACAACTTTGCTTGATTTATACTGAACTATGTTTATGAACTATTTCACAAATTTTCTGAGAAATCGGAACGGATTTTGTAAGATTTTCCTGATTTTTCTCAGAATTTCTTCCAACTCCTCCATTTTATTACTGTAATCTGTCTTTTCACCTACTGTTTATTATTTTATTCTATTACATTTTCGATTCGCCGACAATATTCGATATTTTAGGCATTTTTACAGCCAAAATTCGGGGGAATTTAGAGAAAAAGTCGGAGAGAAATTGTTAAAATTCCGAAAAGTCGATACGAAATCGGGAAAAGTATAGAATAGGCGGATAATTTAATAGATTTATAAATTTCCCACAGAGCTTTTTCCCGAAAATTTGACATTTCACTTAAATTTAACAAATTAAATGAAAAATTGGTTCGGGAATGAAAAGAATGGCATTTTAATTAAAATCTCCCGAAAAGCACTTTGAAATTTTGTAGAGCTTTTATCAGAAAATTTTAGATTTCGTTAACATCAAATTATTGAAATAGAAAATCGATTTCAAAACGTATTTATTCAAAAATACGAAAATCTGAATGATGAATAAATCTGATCGAAATGTAAAGCTTTCTTGGAGTTTTCAATTTACCACAGAGCTTTTTAACGAAAGTTCCAATTTCATTGAAATTTATTTATCAGGAGACATAATATGATTTAATAATGACTAAAATAATATTTTAATTATAAGCTTTGGATGAGCTTTTGGAAGCTTTTCTCATATATTTTATTTAATAATGTCATTGAAACAATAAATTATTGCGATAGAAAATAGATTTCAAAACGTATAATTTTAAAAGCGAAATTTAAAGCTTTTTGAGCGCTTTTGATTTCATCACAAAGCTTTTAAACGAAAATTTCAGAATTCATTTAAATTTAATTTTTGGAATCAAAATTAAATTTCATTCTGACTTAATTAATATCTTAATATGAGCTTTTGTAATTCTCAAAGCTTTTTTAGAATAATTCGTCCTTTTCTATGACCATATTTGATTATTTTTGATTGTCTGTTCTCGCCTTTTAAGTTATAAATCAAAAAATCATTTTCATGATCCATGGGTCATTTAAAAATCCTGCGTGAGTCAGTGTCTGACCCGCGGGTCATAGATTCGCCATCACTGAACTAGAATATTCTTCTCTCAGCCAAGACATAGAAAATCTCTAATTTAGGATTCTCATCACGTAGGGCATGGGATGTTTTAAGCCTTTCACTTAAATGGCTAATTTTTAGTATTTCGTAATTCCTTATAATCTAATTGTAATTTAATTATTCCGTTTATTTTGGAAAATATCTGCTATTATTAGCAATCATTTTCTTGACACCAAATCGTGCAATGGAACCTTCATTTAAAATGGTATTTCACTATCTAGAAGGCTCTTCTTACATTCAAGGCCAAAATCGAATAGAAATTCGGAGCAACCAATGATGCTTCATATTTGATGTGTCACCAATTGTGGTAAATTCATGTGATGAACGAAGATATTAATGCCTATATTGGTGCAACCAATTTATTTATTTATTATGGAAAACTCTCCATAACTCAAAATTTGCCTAACTTTGTAAAGGGTCGTCAAATATGATCTTGCTGATTTTTAATATAAATAAAAACAACAGTATCAGATGTCAAGACAATTTTTAATTGTAATTATTCGTATATAGGATTTTTATTTAATAATAATATAATTTCATGCAAATGACCATCTCTTTGAATTTTTTTTAAGAACTCGATCCTGGAACACCTAATTGGGACCGTCATATATTTCATACGATAATCACGAGCTCTTCGTTGATCACAATTTTTGAATTCAGAAGTTTATTCAATCGACGAAAAGTCCGACGAAGATTAGCTTGACTACCAATTAAGATAAGATTAAGATAAGATTGAGATATGATTAAGATAAAATTAAAAATTAAAATTGGTACTTACGTGAAAAATATCTCTCCAATATATTAAAATATCTTAAAAACCATATCTCGAAAGATACTAGAGATAAAATATAAGATCTTATGTGTCTATAAAATACTGTTACTCTCGAAACCCAATTTCCTTGTAATCTCATTGTAATTAAATATAATACCTTTGAGCTATCTTTCATGTGTATATTTTTAGATATCTCAGAAACGGCTGTCCTAATCTAAAAGACATCACAGAGCTTTTCCTCTATCTGACATCTAATAATAAAGAAAATTTATCAATATCTTTGGATTACTTACGATTGAATAAATAAATCTAAAATTCATTTCTAGATATGAATGTGATTGTCATATATACCGATTTTAAATAGAAGATTCCGTTTAGTGTTTCTTATACGCGTTTTATTAAACTTAATAATTCCGAGGTTCAAATATTTTTCCTGGAATTTTCTATTTTCCTAACAAGGACATGCTGTTTATTCACGCGTCTAGCTAGTCTCTCCAGAGATGGAAGAAAATTGGCTTTATAAGCGATACCTATCAGAAATGTTATTCGTCTGAATATTCGCAAATTTTAATTTCTAATGGATTGTTGCATTCGAAAATTTGAAATAATTTAGGGAATTGAAATTTAGTCCCACAATAAATACATTAGAATTCCATTATCTTTTATCCACAAAACATGCTTTAGGAACTTCTCATTTTATCTATTTCTTCATACATATCGTGCTTAGGATTTGGATGTGTATATAAACGAAAGGAAAATTTATTACTTTTTGTAATCATTTTTATCTTAAACACGATAAAAGATTATGGATAAATTTTTATGTTATTTCGTTCCCATCTTATATCATAATTTTCACACAACCATAATAAATATCGTTAACGTTCATGATGAACACAGAACGTTTCCCAAGAAAAAAACATATTATTTCTTTTCTAGAGTTTATAAGAGATTAAATGTTAAGTTAAATCCTTGATTAGCCTCTCGGCATCCTGTTGTAATATAAATATTAAATATTTAAGTTATATTACCGAAAAAATATGTGGATGAAATATAAGAATAATAAAACAACCAAAAGGAAACAGTGGTGTGCGGACAACATCTCTATAAGTAGTGCAGAATTTTATCACCCCTTAAGAAACTGTTACGGCTTTAATTTATTTATTATAGAATATTTTCTTTAGCTATAAAATAATGTAAAGACGCAAAAAGTTGTTCTGACAGTTAGGTAAAAATAGAAAAATTTAATACTTCGGAAAAGTTCAAATTTATCTAAGAAAAATTAAAAATTCGTAAAGGCTCGCATCGAAAAAATTTGAATATCGGGCATTTTGATATTTGTCTGGAATTTTCCGATTATTTCTTGATCGGATACTAGAAAATGTAAAAAAAATTAAGAGAAAAGATAAAAAAAATATCACAAATTAACTTTTCGTACAAAAGCTCTGCAAGAATTCGAAAGCTCTCAGAAAGCTCTATTTTCCGTAACATATTTCTCACGTCTTAAAATCTACTTACTCTCCAAATAACGATCATTTAACAAAATTTCATATGTGGTCAGAAAAAGCTTCAACAATCCCAAAAGCTCATTAAAAGCTTAAAATTAAAAATGAATTTTATCTACTTTGGAATCACATTTTTATCCCATTCATTAAATTTAAATGAAATTTGGAATTTTTGCAGAAAGCTTATCCAAACAATTAAATACCCAACGAAAGCTCTAAGTTTTGAAATAAGTTTTTCATGTTTAAGAATCTCTATTTCATCCAGATAACGATTCTACAACAAAATTTCGACTGTTCCTAAAATAAAGCTCAAAAAATCTCGAAAGCTCATTGAAAGCTTAAAATTAAAATGTCATTTTATTGTATCATTTGGAATAGAGATATTATCCGATTCACTAAATTTAAATGAAACTTGACTTTTTCGCAGAAAGCTTTTCCAAACTATTAAAAGCACATTGAAAGGTCTAAGTTTGGAAATTAATTTCTTACGTACAAAAATCTATTATCTATCCAGATAAAGATCCTTTAACAAAAATGTGACGCGTCGTGAGAAAAGGGACCTTATCTTGCCAGGGGTCAAATTTGAGTTTTTGATACCATTGGTTAAAGGATAAAATTCTGAAGAAAGTGCAGAAAAAATCGCTCAAAAATGCCTTCAATTGGCGAAGTTATGGCGTGTTGAATTCTATAGTTAAAAAATGATAGTTTCGAGATAATTGGGGTTAAAGTTTGGCAATATTTTTGACTTGT
>JANTOP010000176.1:0-19405 GCA_027564815.1 Symmerus nobilis
TTAAGAAATCAGCATGTTATTTTTATCGGATCATATTTTTTTTTACTATATCATTAATCTTTTTTGTCTTGTATATGCGCCCGTAAGTGTTCAGTCCCGGGCCCGAATTTCCTCTCCACGGCCCTGAGTAAATCTCTATGACAAGACGGGCACTTGAAACTAAAAATCACTCTAACAGTTACTAATATAATAGAATAATCCATG
Organism: Symmerus nobilis; assembly: GCA_027564815.1. Taxonomy (NCBI): domain Eukaryota; kingdom Metazoa; phylum Arthropoda; class Insecta; order Diptera; family Mycetophilidae; genus Symmerus; species Symmerus nobilis. Next base: position 205 of record JANTOP010000176.1, read on the forward strand.
ACTTTGTCTAATCCAAAAACCTTACCCACGATAATCCTAAAATGACAGCCCAATGCTTTGAACTATCATTCGGAAAACTTATGATCGGTTCTAAGAGAGTCAATTTGCCACATATTATTTATATACTGTTAAAATGACGTGAGAACAATAACTAGAATTTTACGAATGAATTAGACGTCAATCTATATCGATAGACGAATTTAACAGAAGTCATTGCCAACTAATGTAAGTGCTGGAAAAAAAATATCAAAGATAATATTATTACCGGAGTTATAGGAGACGCCTGCTGATGCGCAGGCGGAGGACTTTGTGATCTATTACCAAAACCTCCAACATCACCATGCTGTATATTCATAAAGGAAATTAAGCAGCGTCCAATAAATTATTTATAGAAGATTATAACCATAAATTGTTTTTAATTTGAAAAAAGTAAATTATATTGTATTGAAGCTTGAACCTTGAACTTACCAGACTTGCTTCATAGGCTGGTACAGGTAGGCCAGCTTGTAATATTAGCTGCCTCTGTTGTCCTTGGGGACTAACAGTTGGCACCGATATCCTTGAACTGCTTGCACCTATTTAATACATTAAAAATAATTAAAATAATTAAATTCAAAATGGTGTTTGTCATAAACATACCAGCAACAATTGGTTGTTGTGTATTCAAATGAGGTTGTTTTAATGGTGGACTAGCCACTGCACCGGTCATTATTTGCGGTGGTTGGTGAATACCGACATTCTTCAAACCAGTTTGATTCGATGATTGGTGTACAGTACCAGTTGATGTTGTACCGGTTTTCGAACTTTGATGAGCCGTTACGGGTTGAGGAATTTGTTGGTGTGCCGATTGAACACCTTGTGGATGGATTGGCTGTTGTGGTTGTTGTTGATAATTTCCATGTTGTTGATGTTGCTGTACTGGTTGTCCAGATTTTTGTACTGATAATTCAGATATATGGGTAATTGTAGCCGGTCCTTGATGTGGTTGTAATTTTGTTGGTGTACCGACACGTATAAGAGTTTGCTTAATTTGAGCGCCACCTGATTGAGATTGTTGATTCAATTGGGGTTGTGGTATGATTGTTACGCCACCCGATTGTGTTGACTGTTTTCCCTGAACAATTGTCTGTTGCAATTGTTGATTGGGTTGCGATATCGCTTGTTGTTGGAATTGAATATTGTTTGGCTGCTGGATTGCTTGCCGAGCTGGTTGAATGGTTGCTGGTGGATCTTGTATTGTTTGCTGTTGAATGATTTTACCACCTTGCACAACAGTTGTGTAGGTTTTTGACATACCAACTGGTAATTGACCCGAAAAATGTTGGCCAGGTTGTTGGGAAAGGTTTGGTATTTTCGTTGAATGAATAACAACTTGATTGGCAGGTATTTGATGGGATTGGACTTGTTGTAGCGTAGGTCGTGGTTGAGGACCTTGCACTTGAGCTGATTGTGTTGGACCACTTTGACCAACTTTCGGTTGCATGTGATGTTGTTGATTCTTTTGATGGGACGACTGCGTAGTTGGCTGTTGCTGTTGCAGTTGCTGTTGTTGAATTTTTTGATGTATAAGGTGGGGTTGTCCCATAACTTTATGCTGCTGATTTGATTGGGTGGGTATTTTTGTTAAAACGGCCGGTTGCATACGTGGTGAATGTTGTGACGTCGTGAATACACCAACAGGTGAATTTGTTTGAGGAATATTTACGACTAGCGTATGAGATGTTTGGACATTCTGTTGATTCCCGGTCAGTTTATTCTGCAAATGCATTGTCGGCTGTTGGATATGCTGTTTAGTTTGCAAAACACCTGCCGATTGTGTTTGGGGATATTTCGATTGTATATTTTGAATAATCGTAACAGTCGACGTATCTGGCTGGATGCTTTGCTGAACAAGATGTTGATTTGGTTGGACTGTTGCCGTCATTTTTAGTACACCGGTGGTAGGAACTTGAACAACAGTTTGTTTATTGATCGCATGTACTTGTTTTTGTACAGTCGCATGAGCTAACGTTTGTTGTTGTTGTTGTAGATTTGGTAAATGGTGTTGCTGCATTGTTTGATGTTTTACTACTGGATGTGACATAGTAGTAGGAGCAACCTGAACATGTTGTTGTAGAACAGGTTTCATTTGTTGTACACTTTGCAATTGATTATGTGTCTGTTGAATTGGCATTTGCTTATGCTGTACGGGTAAATGTTGCACTAATGGCTGTCGCAATATTTGTTGCTGCATCTGCTGCGATGGTTGCAATTGTGGTTGCATCTGCTGCGATGGTTGCAATTGTGGTTGCATCTGCTGCGATGGTTGCAATTGTTGTTGCGTTGGCTGATGTTGCTGTTGTGGAGGTTGTAGCTTTTGAGATTTTTGTTGCTGGGAAATTTGTTGTTGTTGTTGCAATTGTTGGTGTTGCAATTGTTGCTGATGCGAATGTTGTGCATGCAATTGATGATGATGCGAAGGTTGCTGTTGATTTTGTACTTGTTGATTAAGTACATGGGTTTTAAACGGTGTCGCAATTTTAATTTGTTGTTGTATGGACGGATTTTGAATCGTATGTTGATTCACAGACATTGTAATAACTTTTGGTGTTGCAGTTGTGACTGCAACCGTTCCCGGCGCACTGGTTGCAGCAATGCTTGATACAACATTTGGCGATTGCCGACTTGTAACAACAGATGTTGTAATGACATTCGTTTCAGGAACGATCGAATGTATCGGTTTCGGTGACGAAACGAGGCCAACATTCTGACTGATCGATGGAACGTATTGTACGGAAGAGGTAACAGGTGGAGTTGATGAGGTGATTACCATCACATTCGGTGCTGAATGGATAATTGTTGTTGTGCGGGTAGCAACGGATGTTGTCGCCGCTACTGGAATGTATTGACCTTCCTTACCCGGTAATAGAATGGTAAACTCACCGGTTACTGGATCGATTAATGAAACCGGATCGGTGGGATCATTTGGTTTTGTTACAATAGGTAGTTTTTTATTTAATTCTTGTTCCACCGGTTTATTTACTTCGACTTTCTGGTCTTTTTCCGATTCCACAACTGGCCGATCCTTTGGTCGCTCATTTTCATCGATTCTAATCGTTTTCTCATCATCCGATGGTTCAGATTTTTGTATCTCTTTAGCGCCTCGCCTTGTTGCTCGCGGCGATTTTCGTACATCCGCCAATGATTTTTCTGCCATCTGTTTACCGGCAATTGGTTGCGTAATGGAATTTCTGGTCGAACGTCTTGGTGGAACGGGGTTCTGTGGCGATCCTGTAACATTCAATTTAAATTCCTGTTGTAATTGTGGTTGTTGTAGTTGCTGTAGCTGTTGCTGCTGTTGTTGTTGCTGTTGCTGTTGTTGTTGTTGTTGCTGCTGTTGTTGTAGTTGCTGTTGTTGATTCTTTACAACATCCTCAATAGTATCATCGACAGTTGTTCGGGGACAATCAACACGTTCCAAAAGACGACGACTTTTTCGAAGATTTGCTGCTGAAATGGCTGCCTGTTCATCTTTTAGATCGATTTGCAATGCACCATCTGACTGAATAATATTTTTTGGTGGTTCGAATGATTCTTTTGATGGTACAGGCTGTGGTTGTTGAACGGTAACTGGTTGAACAACACCACCACTCACTTGCTGTTGTGGTTGTTTTATTGTCAATATTAATCTCGGCCGTGTTTGATCTTGATTCGCACTTACAATCGAATCTCCGATCTTCTCCACCGATTCGTCAGTAAAATCATAAATATCTGAATCAGAATTTACACGATCAGTTGAAATTTTCGCTTGATCAACTGGTTGAGTGGCACCGGTTGCGGTAGACACTGGCACTGCAACCGGTGGCATAGTAGAATTGACTGATTTTCCTTTCAGTTGCTTAGGATTTATATTCGAAGCGACAGTTCGTCTAGTCTGGACACCAACCGACTGATCCAGTTCAATTGATTGACTCTTACGTGTCGGTCGAACCAATTTAATTGATTGTTTAGATAAATCGTCCGTTTTTGATTTATCTGTTTCGGTTTTCAAATGTTCACACCCTGGATCATTCTTTTCTTCAGATAGATTTTCCTTCAATTGATTTGATTCGGCATCTTTTTCATTTGGATCATCGCACAAAGCATCAACTTTCTTAATAACGGAGTCAATATTAACGTCTTTTCCAGACCAATGATCGCTGTCTTCTTTCGAGTCGTCAAGCGATGGTAAATCAGATAATTTGGATACATTTTCTTTAATTAATTGGGGTTTATGATCGTTCTTATCAATTGATTCCATTTTCACTGGTTCAACCGTTGGTGTGGATGATTTCTCAACTGGTTGAATCGGTTTCTGGTTTAAGCTCGAATATTTTAAAGCATCAAATTTATCCATCGGCTTATTACCGTCAATTTTTGGTTCAGGTAAATTATAACCAACTAGTTTACTTGGTGAATTCACTGAATTATTCTTTGCATCGACAATTTGTTTCGAGATGTACGATGTGGACGTTGTAACGGTCGGTGATCGAACAGTTGAATAAATTGGTCCGATATTCGATTTTGGTACAGAAATATGAGCCACGGTCGGCTGTGGTAAATGAACATTGGTCGGTTTCGATGGAGTCGATTGGAATTTTACCGATGTTACCGGTAGCAGACAACTCGCCAAGTTGGATGATTCGATTGATTTTGATACAAACATTTGAGATTGTACCGGACTGGATTGTGATCGCATTTGTCTGGGTGTCGGTGATCGAATCGATTGTTGTTGACAGGCAGATAGAACTGTTGGGGCCAATAGTTGAGGGGATTGTGTCATAATCTGGATTGCATCATTACCACGGGGTGAGATCATAATTTCTAGAGGTTCGTGATGGAAATTGGTATTCAACGACAGCTTTTGATCAGGAATCTGTATTGTAGGTGGCAAAGTTGTCGTTGGTTTGGTTACAACAATCGGCTGTGGTACGGATACCATCGGTTTGGCCGGAATTTCGGTTTGACCAATCGATCGAATCGGTGATCCGGTACTGTTATAGATAATCTGCGTCGGACGTATTGGGATGCTTGTTTGGCGTAATATCTGTTGCTGATGCAAAAATGGCTGCAACACAGTTGGTAAACGTTGATTGCCCGAAACCAATTGTGGTCGAATTATTGGTCTAACACCGGGTCGAGCTTGGCGTAAATTTGTGTGGGAAAATCCATCTTTTTGTTGAATGATTACAGTTGGACTTTTGACTAGCACGCGATTTTCAAGGATAATCGAATTTGTTGTCGAAGAATTAGGGAGTTTCTGAGGAGCGGTTACAACGGGTGGTAAAACAGCTGGTTTTGTTGCTATAATCGGTTCTACCGGTATGGAATCTTTCTTATCCGGCGTTTCTGTTGTTATTGCCACCACCACAGAATCAACCACTTTCAATTTTCTATCAACGGTTGCGGTTTCCACCGGACTTGGTGGTAAATCCTGTGTAACGTTTTTATCTTGTTCAACTTTCGTTGCAGATAGAATTTTCGACATATCAACATCCGGTGTTTTTGGTGGATTATCAAATCGCATTTCAATTGAACTAATCGGAGGATCTTCCACTTCTTCTGTATCTGTATCAATTTGTAGATCATTATCGGATTGAGGAGTATCCGGTTTAATATCTAACTCTTCAGTATTTAAACTTTGAACGGCTTTCCGCATCTCTTCCGCATCTTCTTCCGGTATAACAGTCGGTTCAACGGTAGCTGGAGGCGATCGTTGTTCCTCAACAATCGGGTCAGGTTCATAACAATCCGAATAATCCAATGACGTACCGAAACTTTCCCCTAACAATGCGGCAACCGCATCTTCCGTTTCTTCTTGTGAAATCACGACACGAGATTTCTCTTCTAGCTTCTCATCATGTTTGTTCGACGGAATTGTTTCAACGGGCGGTGGAGCAATTTCCGGTATGGGAATGTCAACAATGACCTCACTTGGTTTTATTAGCTCCTCCTGGATCGATTGTACGGCCGTCTCATTAAGATTATCAATTTTGTCTTCTGATTCGAATGGCTTATCGGAAGGCATATTTGCTTTATTCCCTGCTTTCGGTTCAACTAATGGTTGAATGCTTTCCTCAAAACCGGTTTTCAATTCGATCGGTTCAACAGATCGAATTACAATATCCGGTTCAATTCGAACAATCGGTGCCTCCGGTAAACTATCATCAATTAAACATGGTAAACTAGGTGATTGCTTCGTTAAATTCGCCGAACTTGTCACTTGACTACCTTTACTGTGATGGCGCTCCTTATCACGATCCTTCTCCTCTTTCGAACGTTTCTTCTTTTTCTTTTTATCTTTTGACGATCGATGACCGTCGATACGTTCGGATTTATGATCGGATATTGCATCTGTTGACTTGGTTGATGATTGAACGGTATCATCAACATCGGAAAAATTGAACACATCTTCGGCTTTCGTGTCGGATATCGGTGAATGGAGTTCTGATTTAATTGGTGTATTCCCATCTAACATTAATTGTGCTTCAAGGGCTCGTCCAGCTGCGTCAATGTCAACACTATTCTCATCACCGTCTTGCTGCTGTTGCTGTAACTTCTCACGTTCCTTACGCTTTTTGATTCGTTTCTTTTCACGGTATCGTTCTCGTTCCGATTGAAATGGACTGAATGGTTTCTCGATTAAACTTTCACCACTACACCGAACTGGTAATGGTAAATCTTTCCCGGGTGTTGCCGGTATGACCGGTGATAATTTAGTATCCGATTTATTATTCGTTTGAAAAGTTGCGATATGCGAATCTTCATCGGATATTGGACCGAATATATCTTCCATCTTTTCACCACGTTTCACCGAAACCGTATTACAAGCGGTCAGCATTGTATGGGTTTGATCTTGTGCAGCATTTAAAGTGGATGGATCATCTACGGTTAGTTTTGCATGATGTTTACTCTTCTTCATTATGTAGCGATTCTCTTTGGCTTTATCGTGATTACCATCTTTTGACTTATCACGTTTCTTATTCTTTTTGCTGCCATGCTTCCGACGTTCGATTGATTCGCTTGTGTCTCGTTTCAATTCGTCAAACAAATCGATTGATTGTACTGGACTGGTGTCACTACCAATTTCTAATTTAATCGATTGATCGTCGAGGGAATGACGGTCAGGCGAACGGTTTTTCTGTCGCTTCTTATTCTTTTTATGGCGCTTACGTGATTCGGGACTGAAGATTTTTTCGAAAAACGCCTCTTTCGCATCTTTCCCGATTGTCGGTGATGTTTCTGGAACCGGACTACTACTGATGAAATCGGATTTTGATTCAATTAATTCATCGTGTGGTAGATCCGTTTCAGATTTGGGTTCAGATTTTATTTCGTGTTTTATAAAATTATCCATTGATTGATTTTCGTAATCACCAGACATTTTCTCAACTTTAATATTTAATTCATTTTGTTTCACTTCCATTTTCATCTCTACGGGCGGCTCTTCTTCAGGTTTTATCAATTTGTCGGGCGTTTCATCTTTCACTTGAACATTAACATTATTTTCAATTTTATGTTCAACCTTAATTGGCGATTTAATGTCAATGGCGTCCGTTTCTGATTGCATTGGTTCCCGTTCATCGTTATTTTCATCCGATGAATCGGATGCAATGCGCTTTGAACCCTTACGACTTATTTGTTGTCTTCGATTATTCGGTATAGATGAACTTTCCGAACTATCACCATCACACAAATCGATTAGACGACGAGCATTATACCCAACGATTGGTTTCGTTTCAATTTCAGCATCACTAGGTAATTTTGATGGGCGATCTATTGGTCCATCGTCACGATCATCATCGGATGATGTACCAGCGATAAACGATGTTTTATTTTTGTGTAAACGTTTAGCCCTTCGCTCATCCAACTCACTGTCCGATTCATCTTCACAACTAGTCGACCGTTTCTTTTCCTCCCGCTTGGCACGACTCTGTTTCAATTGGCTGAATTTGGCACGGATTTTCTTTTCTTCTTCCTGCTTCTGCATATTTTTACAGGATCGTGCTTTAACTTTATCATACATCGATATGTATGCCGGACCATCATCGGGTATATCGAATATGGAATGCTTGATGGGTTCATCGTCACCCGTGTCTCCTCCGTCACCTGAACTATTCATGCTTAAATCTTTCCGGTAGGAGCGACGACGATGTTCGGATGATGATGATTTTGGTGTATTATGACTGCTACCTGGTTCCTCTGATCGATTGGATGATTTATGTTCACTGCTACGACGATCACTTCGACGATCGCCTCTTTTCTCTTCTCGTTTTCCATCATTCCCATATTCCATTTGATGATTTCTAGTTGAATGTTCTTTTTTTGATTTTTGTTGTCTGTACTCATCTTCACTTGATCGAAGATCGGACGGTTCAAAACTTCTTTCTATTGAACTTTTACTACCTTCACAATTCTTCTTTTCAAACGTATCGATAGATGGTCGATTTTTGTGATGTTTCTCACTACGATCTTTGGATCGATGTGACTTATCGCCAGTACGTTCTTTGGATTTATCATCGTACGACAGACTTTTGAAATACGAACGATCTTCTAATGGGGTTTGAGGTGTTGTTGGTTCATCTAAACTTTTCGAAATTCGTATGGTAGATAGATTACCAGTGGCCGAATGTTTATGCTGATGTTTGCCGTGCTTCTCTTGGCGAGCATTTGTTTTGGAGTCACGGCGTTTCAATATTTGTGATTCGGTTTGATGTTTAAATCGTTTACCGCTATCACCATCATAATCTTGACTGCCCTGACTGTGTGAGCTTAATCGTCGCTTATTATTATTGCTGACCAATTCCTCCGGTGGATCAAGATTCGGTTCTTGGTCATTTTCAATGGGATTTGGAGCCGGATCTTCGGTCAAATAGTTATCACAGTGATTTTCGATTGGTGTATTTTCTCGGGATTTTTCTTTAGCATTCTCTTTATTATTATTATGCTTGTCGTCGTATTTTGTTTGATCGCGCGGAAAAATTGTCGATGTCGATTTTTTTACCGAAATCTTATCAATTTTCCCGTCGTCACCACAATCTTTCTGTTCTTGATTGTTGTCACGATGTTGCCTATCTTTTCTTTCGCCGCGATCATGGTTATCTTTAGAGTCTTTTCGTATTTTCTCATCACGACGTTTCTCCCTTGATCCATCATCGATCGTGTCCTTCGGTTTAACTGATTTCGATTCTGGCGAATCCATTTCTTGCCGATGTAACTTTACCAGCGGATCGATATGATCGGTAGCATGTGCAACTTTTAATGCATCATCATTCGGTTTTGTTGTCGAACCACAATCTTTATGCTGGGTTAATGGTGTTATTGTCGATATTTTATCTTGATCTATACAACCACCACTATTTCGACGATAATGATTTTTTCGTCGATCAAGCATATCATTCCGTCCTTTACGATCATTTTCGGTAATATTGCTATTACTTCTTTGGCCAGTTTTTGTGGAAATTGGAATTATATCATCTTTACCGATTTTCTCGCGCCTCGTTTTCGAATCGGTAACCGTTTCCTTGATCGACGGCTGATTATCAACCGGATTCGATCGAATTGTGGTCGATTTTATTGTTCCAATGTTTGTACTTTCTGGAACGGACACACTTTTGGCTAGTAAGCGATTTGTAGGTTCGCTCGACTTTTCCTGTACGCTGATCGATTTTGTTACAACACGTGGTTGAACAGGTTCCGGCACGGACTGACTTGACGATTGTTGTTTCGTTTCTGGTGGAGGTGGTTCTGGTTTTGGAGCTGAGGGAGGTGGTTCTGGTTTTGCGATCGGCGGAGTTGGTTCTATTTTTGTAGCCGGTGGAGGTGGTTCCGGTTTCGCAGCCGGTGGTGGTGGTACAATCGGTGCAACAGGTGCGGCTTGTGGTAGCGGGGGTTGTTGCAATGCTAACGGTACTTGCGGTGGAACATTGGAATTTGCTACATGAATTACGGGTGGATGACTTGGAAATGGATATTGTAGACCTTTTATTGTTGCCGGCTGGCCTGATGTGGTTATTTTACAGATGGCATTCGGTGTTGACGATGGGCTACTACTGTACGGTGACATTGGTTGAGGACTGTTCATGATTGGTGAATTACTAACACCAATCGAAATCGCACTAGTGCTGGTAAGAGTTGTTGTAGTTGTTACAGGTACAGCAGTCGTTACCACCGCCGCCGCAACCTCAGTAATTGGTGGGAGTGTAGCGGCAGGCAATCGATTTTGAACAGGTGGACCTTGAAACGTGGATACTGACGCTTGCGGCTGATTTGATATTCCAGTAATTGATGATAGAATGGAGACATTGGAGCCTAACGACTGGTTACCAATTAAACTGCTTAACGTAGGCGTAAATTTATCACCAATATTCTCTAAACGTTTGCTATCTTCATCGAAAATTGATTTTTTAGCTAGTACTGATTTCACAATATCGGATGGGGGAACCTCTTTCACATCCAAATCAAGAAATTTTATAGTTCTGGTGGCCGCAAATTCAGTAGCGGTGGCCGTTGAATCGAATGAATTGATCCGTTTAATATTACCATCTGACCATTTTTCATACATTTCATCCAAATTTTTGATTCGCTCCTCAATGCTAGGACTATTAACCGGATCGGAATCACTGGAATTGGAACCGAGCGATGGAGCACGCGATGGACTAGCCGGTGGATGTTCATCGGTTGTATCGGCTACAGTATGATATAAAAAACTATTTGTCGGATAATTTGCCTGTTTTATTGGATGGCCGGATGATTGAGAATTTATCGTATTGCTTAGACTAGATTGATTTATTGAATGGGATGCCGTCGCAGAAGAGGATACAGTCGAAGTTGTATGCTGGAAATTTGACAATTCAATTGATTTATCCAACAACAATGTGCTCGGTATCGATGGATTGCCACCCATTAATGCTGATGTCGTTACTGCCGCTGATTGTGACATTTGCGCGGTAAACAAACGATTCTGATGATACAATTGTATGGCAAATTTGGGTAAAGGCAACATCATTGGTTCAAGACGATGTGGTGGCGGTGGCAGGCTACCACTACTATTACGACGCGTTGTTTCAACGGGTAGCAAATGATCAGGTCGCTCATCACACAAAGGTGTACCAGGTCGCGAACCATCCGCACTTTCACCACCCGACGCTTCGTGTGAATGATGTGAATGTAATTGGTGACCTCGTCCCCGGGACGAATGATGTTCACTCTCACTTAACGAATTATTCGTTCGTCGTCGTTTACTGCACGTATATGGAGGAAATATCACATTATGATCATGATGATCGGTGGAACCGGTTGCAGAGGTGGCAGGACCGCCACCTCCTCCACTACCACTGCCGGCACCTATTCGACTATTATGCCATGTAATACTGTTGTTATCAATTGATTGCCTACGGCTCCCACTTGTACTCGTTGCATACTTCACACTATTACAATCAGATACGCGACGACCATCCTTACGATGATGCAAACTATCCGCTACTCCTGTATGATTAACATCACAGTTTGTATCAATGATTTGTGGATTATTGTGAACATTATTCGTTAAGCTACAACCGGTCACTAAATGTTCTACGCTTGGATCCAATTTCATACGTTTCTTCGGAGTAGCCGTACTGTGTAGTTCATCGCCGCTGGACGGACATTCTTCCAATTGTTCCAATAGATGCGAACGCTCCTTCTGTAAATGCCTTATATCACTGGGTGGCATGGGAAATGGGGCGGAAGCATTTACAGCGATCGGAATCGATTGTGAATCGGCCGATACAACAACACTCTGTACCCGATGATGTTTATTCGTTGTTGCAATTGAAAAATAATCATCATCAGATTGATTAGCCAAACAACCGGGACTTTTATCTGTTCGACGACGTGCCCCGCCATCGTCGACGTGACATCGATTTGGAATCGCTGAGGTCACTACTGTACCACCGGGTGAGTCGGGACGAAAATACGGATACTGTTCTTCATCGTGTGATGCCGCCGATTCTTGACTAAAATCATCATAACTTTTTAGCCGACGTTCAACCGAATCACCATCTCGATATTCGCTAGTGTATCGGCTACTTCGACGGCCACCCCTTGGCGTTGTTGCGCCTATTGCAATCGGTGATGTTTGTCCACTACCGCTACCGATGACTGCGTGCCGACTACTAAACGATGATGCTCGTGATCGATTTATCGATTCATAGCGATTGAAACGTCCAGCTTGCTGTACACCATCAAATGGTCGAACGATATTTGCGGCCACATCGAACGATGTTGAACTTCGTTCGGACGTGGAACTTGTTTGCTTTTCCAATTTCTCGAAAAATGCATCTTGACATTCCCGCGAAGCAAAGTCAACTTGCAATTTACGATTCCGTAATGTGACGCCACGCATTTCTTTAACGGCTAACTGAGCGTGTTGTATTTGCTCGAAAAATACCAGCGCCAATTTACGTTCCCGATCAATAGCCACTTGTGTTACACAGCCAAAACGATTAAATTGTGTTGTCAAATAATTTTCACTAACACTATCCACTATTCCATCGATCCAAACACAATTGGTTGGCATCGATTTACCGAAACCTAATTTTATGCGATTGCTACCCAAATGCTCACCATCCATTTGTCGCATCGCTTTCACCACCGATATTATGTCCGAATATTGACAGAATGCGTACGCATTAACGCCCTGCTTCTTAATATCGATCTCAATTATTTCGCCAAAACAATCGAATTGTTTACGCAATTCACTGGCCGTTATGTCCTTCTCCAAATTTCCAATGAACAGAGTGCGCGTCGATTTCGGATGATATTCATCCAATTCGGCTTCGTATGGCCGAAATTCGTTATCTTCAACGTCGAATCCTTGATAAGGTGCCACCTCAATTTTACAACCGAAAAATAATTTGTCATGCGACACTTCTAATGCTTTCTCAACGTCATCAGCTTTCTTAAAGCAAACCAATGCGTAACGTTCAGAACTTTGACCGACCACCTTAACCCACGTCACTTTTCCATGTTTTTTATACTCATGAAACAGGCCGTCTTTCAATGAGGTATCCGATGATCGGGCTGGCAAATTCTTCACACAAATCGCTAACGGTCGATTGTCGTCAGCGTGTACGGCCGGATTCGAATTCGACGAGGTGGTGACCGGTGTCGAGACAGCCGACTGTATGTTACGTGACCGTAACGATGGATCGGTGGCACCCGATACTGGACTCGAACTAGAACCGTGCGATTGTGATGAATTTGTTGAACTACAACTGCTCGGACTACGCGATTGTGATCGGCTGGAACCACTTTCGCGATCGCACGGTGATGATTCGGAACCGGAACGTAACTTCTTCAATTTTTTCGATTTACTATTTGTACGGCCACTGTTGTTACTGTTACTATGATGCGATGAGATCGATTTTGGCGTTACACCAATCGAATCGGTTGAATCAATGGTATTAGTTGTACTACCACGATGACTACCGATTATTTGTTGCGGACAGCCGGTTGTTGAGGTTGCTTGATTGGATGCCGATTGCTCGTATAGACTACTATCTGGTGTTACAACAGCGCTAGCAACATTACCATACGGACGTGAGGTTGGCGATGGCGTTGGATTATCATACCACGAACTGCTTGATATTCGATGAAGGCTTACCGGATTCGATCTAGAATAATATCGATCACATTTGACATGTTAAAATAAGTGTTAGTAATGAAAGAATCAAAAACAGAACTGTTCCATTAAATGCCATTATTAAAAAAAATACTGACCAGGCAAGAGGGCGTGTACCCGTTTTACAAGTAACTGAATTGCAGTAAATATGACGATTGGTATTCCCTCACTAATCTTAGGTTCATTGACCATTGTCCCCTTCCTGCCCCTCATACATTTTTATAAAATGATGGCCAATAATGAAACAGAACTTATATACGTACCTGTCTACTGTTGCACTGTACGGTCCGTTTCTATTGTATAGTCGATCCCGTGTTCTTCCTCTCGCATCAGCTAAATGAAAATTATGCCTGCGAATATATTGCGGATCTTGTGATTCATTGACTCGACTCGGGCGATCGTAAAAATTTGCTGTTCGTTCCGAAAAACTGGGCAATTCTTCAGCGGATGATGATCTGAAATGATAGAAAAATGGCAGAAACATATAGGAATTGAAATATAGCTTTTGAATAGTACTTAATTTAATCACCAAGTTTGTTCATTCACATGCGACCTACCAAATGTTATGCGGACAAACTTCAAATTCAGTCTACTCAATTTTTAGTAATAATAGTGCTTAAAACGGAAATAAAAACTGAGCACACTAATACGATAACAGGAAATACTAATTTCGAGGGATCCATCACCAATTTAAGTACTCTCTAATAAGCGATTTGGAAGCAAAAAATTAAAAAATTTGAAGTTAAGCTAGACTCGCTATCGAAATTATAAAATTCGCTACAATAAAATAATTATGAAAACTTAGACAAAGAATCTAAGTAACAACGGGTCAATGATTATTCCTGAAATTTGAATGCCCTTAATTTCTCACAAAAATGAACAAATACATAACAATTCTACCGGCTGCGCCAATTTAACTGTTCTAAAAATATCTCCGAAAAGAGCATTTCATAAATTTCTGGTTGTATCTTCACTTTGCCCTGCTAGCACATTTAAAATTTCATTTGTGAGCAAACCTATACTAAGTAACGATTGATATATGAAACTAACATAAGATGGTAATAATAAATGGGAACCAAAATGGTAATAATTCAACTCACTTTGAATAAGTACTGAAATATTGCCTGGTGTAAGTGTATTACTACTCATAGTTCGATTGACCATTGATATTTATAAGATAAAGTGTTTATCTCATTTCACAAGTTGAATATTTCTAAGATAATAGTTAAAACATCATAAGGATGGGACTCAATGGGGATTTATGGGACTCAATTAGCGTTATTACGATTTTCGATTAATTAATGAATCCTATCACTCGACCCTAAAAAAGATTGTAACTCGGATGTGACTGTTGAAATAATAGATAGGAGATTAAAGAAGAAATAATCCAAAAATGTCCATTCACATTTTTCATGTATATCCCTTACCTTATCCAGGTAACCTGCCATATTCTCCAATTCAAATTGAATGTAAAATGGCATTTTTTTTTGGATAAAGAAAACATTTTGAAACAATTTTTAATTGAAAATTTATATATTCAATAAAATTTTACAAAAAATAAAATAATTTTAACAAAATTTATAATAAAAAAAAATAGCTCGTATCGCTCCGAATTAATCGCGCGAATTGAATTTACAAAAACAATCATTATGAAATTTGGTAATTCAATTTAATTTCAATTCAATTTCCAACAGTGCCACCAAACCATGATTAATATTTTATTTTCAGAATTCGATCGTATTTTAAAAAAAAGAGAAATTTATACATAAATATTTATTATAAAAGACGAATTAATTATAGTTTGAATTGCAACAGATAAAAAGGGCATTAAAATAAAAATAAAAGCAATTATTTAAGTAACATTTTTAAGTGTTTATTTTTAATTAAACGGGAACAACAAACACTTAAGAATTTAAAAAAATAATTATTGAAATGAATCAAACAACAAAAAAGTTATGAGCAGAAACATATGTTTATAGCCAATGATTCTATTTTATTGTATGAATGTTATTTGAGGATTACAGTTATTAGTATATAATTATTAGTAATTTTAAAATCATTTTAATACCAAGTACCAAACCAAAAATTAAACAGACTAGTAATAATCCGTCTAAGTTAGCCAACAATAGAATTATATTTTCATTAAATCATAATTAATAATACTCTTGGGCACTTAATAGTACATAATTAAATTAATTAATTAATTATATACGTAATATAATTAACTTGTTTCATTGGCGACTATTTTTATTATAAAATAATCATAATAGCAAATAGATATAGGAAGGTTCTTTTGTACTGAAACCAGACATCTTCAATATGCTTTTGTTCGACTCATCTGTTCTATTCAAAAACAAGCAAAACAAGAATGCTAAAATTGCAATGCAACTTGCAAAAATATGTCATATTTGCCATGTTAAAGTTTCAACGTGTTTTCGTTTCGATATCTCTCAAAGCATTAAATAGCCCTAAATGTAAACATACATATATTTAAACGTGGTGGAAAGTTTTTATGTGATTAAATTTAAGTCAAATTGAGTTTGAATAATAATTTAGTAGAAAATAAATGAACAGTCCGGGCTGATTTCGTGAAAAAGTGAGAGAAAAAATATGTACTCATTAAAATTGTAATAAATCCTAAACCAATAATTGCAGTATCATTTTGAGGACATGTTCAATATGTTCCTCCATATACATCTAGAAGTTAAAATGAAAAATTCTCATACTGATTTTCGTACATCAATAAAATAAAAAATTCAATTACGAAAATTTGTAATAATATCTATACATATGTATGTCACATACATATATGTATGTAATATTAAATAAAGAACTAAACTTTTTAAAATATTTCCACCGCCTTTATGAAAGTATGATTCTAAATTTAAAAATTAAAAATAATGTGGCCAGGTGATGCCAATCTTTTTTTACCAAATAAATTTTTGTAGATCTATAGTTTTCAAAATAATTTCGTTGTTATATGATTTAAAAAAAAAATAAACTCGAAATATATTTAAATCATGAACCTGAGTCTCCATGGGTGGTCTGCAACGTATAAATAAAGGTCCCGATCAATATTATAATCAATAGCAACCGAAAGGGCCTGTTTTTTTAAGCTAAAGTTACCTCTAACCTCTAACATAATACGGGAAAACGCGTGAATGGACTGTAATAATGTGTTAATTAAAACTTAGCTACGAAAAATATCTTAAACGAACAAATACTAACGTCAAATAATTCAAATGCGATATTTCTAATCCCACTGACTTTATTATTGTACAATTTTGTTGGCTCTAACCCCTTAAAATTTAAGTGGATTCCCAATCGGGGTGATCCAAAACTCATTTCAAATTTTATATACAATATTTCTAAATTTCGTGATGAAATCTCGTATAGTTATTGTAGATACTTAGATTTTTCACCAAGTTTCTATTAGATGGAGAGCCAGCGACGTTCTTACCCAAGTCATTGAGTTTCATTTGGTTGTGTCGTTAATTGTTTGGAGACCTCGTCTTCATTCTATTTCGGCAAGTCTGGCACCCCACCCCGCACGCCTTGCAGTACAGAGTGGTGAGCCTTTCAATGGTTTTTCTAAAGTAGCACTTTTAAATGATAGAATTTTGTTCTTTAAATTAACCGATGCTACCTGAAAATTCCTAAACTCAAATCGCCAGACGTATTTATTTTTGCTAACAACTGGCTAGACGCTATAAATGGGCCCCGATTGTCGTGGATAAGAATGCAAAAACTAGTCTAATTCAGTGTCTCTACTCGCTCTACTAACTTTAAACCCCAGCGTCAAACCAATTGAAATGTCAAATTTATTATCAGCGAAGCTAAACACTTTTTAAAATGATAATCTACTCTTAAATACATCTAATTTCAATACGTTTACAAAAGGTTCAATAAATTTTGGTGCTACATCTATGGATTTAGTCTAATTTTAGTTACCGATTGGCCAAATTTGTATTTGCATGAATTTCGTATAGCTCCACCAGTAGGCTAGAAATGATAGATATATTTCGTGCCAAAAACATATTATTTATGCGGAATTTTACTGCATTACTTTTTATTAAAAAATATGCAGCTGAAGCACATAGAATTTTTGTAGAGACTTACGGTGATCATGCTCTGTCGGAAACTACATGCAGAGATTGGCACAGACGTTTCCAAATAATGGTTTCTAGGTTAAAGATAAAGAACGATCTTGGGGCATCGAAAAAGTTTCAAGACAAAAATGTGTAAGCATTACTCGATGAAGACTCATGTCAGACGCAAAATGAACTTGCATCATTAGGAGTTGATCAAATAGCAGTTTCCAAACAATTATATAGCATTAGCAATGATTCAAAAGCAAGTAAATTGGATGCCGTAAGAATTGAAGCTGAGACGTCACGTGTGAGCAGCTGCCTCCAACGGCAAACGAAAAGGAAAGGTTTTATGCATCGTATCGTGACTGGCGATAAAAAGTGGATACATTACGATAGCCTGAAGCGAAGATAATTTTGGGGTAAGCCTGATCATGCATCAGCATTGACGGAAAAGCCGTATATTCATGGTTCGAAGCTCATGCTCTGTATTTAATAAACCTACTAAACGCTTAAATGGGAAGTCCTACCGCACCCGCCATATTAAGCACCCATTGCTCGTTCCGATAACAATTTGTTCAGATCGAGTACTCATGGCCTGGGTGAACAGCACTTCCATTTTTATGAAGATGCCAGAAATTGGTCGATTCTTGGATAGTCTCAAAAGATGTGTAATTTCCCGACGTGGAATTCATATCATTTCTTATATGTTCTTAACTAATTTTATTTTAATTCGCGAATTTGATTATTCACGCTTATAACATGAAATTACACATGAATGATACTTAATACTTCTATAAAATTTAAACAATTAATGTAATTCTACCTGTTAAATTTTAGGTTTGCCCTATCTGCCGAGCCAAGGTTTTTCAATCCGAATGCCAATTCACGAGTTATATGCTTAGAATGTCCCCGTCATTTTTGATTACATGATTAACAACTAAACAAGCACAATCAAATTCCGAGAAATATCGAATCTTTCATTTGGTATTAAAATTTTCCAAATCCGCCCACCCAGGCCACAGTTATAGCTTTCCAAGTTCGATTTTAAGAGCAAACAAGTTAACGTAACACCCGCGAATTAAGAGGGAGAATTGTTCCTAGCGCATAAATCATTACATAAACCATCTAAAAAATAAATAAAAACACACATATTTCTAATTATATGTTCAGAAATTCGATGACGGCAGATGGTGACTAAATTTTCTGTTGAGTAAACATTCGTTTTCACGTGACAGTAAATCGTGACAGATGTCGTAACAGTGACTGTTAAGGTTACTGTCATGGCTACTGCCATATGAATACTAAAGCTATGCTTTCCTCCAATGATTGCCACCTTACCATAAAATAAAATAAGGTCTCTCATTTCTGTTTTTGAAGTAATTTTTATGAATAGGGTGCTTTCCTCGAAATGTATGTTTGCAATATGTGT
>JANTOP010000187.1:0-19398 GCA_027564815.1 Symmerus nobilis
TCTCATTTTTATTTCTCGGATAAAAATAGAAGATAGAGGGAAAAATGGTAAATATCAATACTTATTTCAATCCCTGGAAAAAATACTTGTTTGAAATTGTATGGGGTAAAATACTGCAAATGTCAGTTCCGTGGCATGTCCTACATGCAAAATTCTTTCAATGTTTATCATGAAAGTATTATACGCGGCAGTATGGTTTACCATTAAAACCAAACCTTCTTGTATGGATGGGGGAAAACATTTTTTTTTAAATGACTGAGTTAACCCAATATGACGATTCAGCCTCAAAATGGCTATTTCAGCCACCCTTAAAATATCCTTGCAATGTTTGGTGATACTCGCATACATATTCGAGATGTTGCTTGTCCAAAAATTCAAAGTATTAGATTGCACCACCCTTCAAAAGTTTATCATACGAAAGTTTATCAGTCCAAAATTTAAAATTAATGCGAATGAATATTTTGAAATGATTGATTAGGAAACCACATCGATATCAGTTCCGCCACTTTCTTCAGAAATAACTGTCATTGAACTTAAAGAATGCGCCAATTCTCCTTCAATATCAGCTGGCTTTTCTTGCATTACGCATACACAAGCTGTCGAGAGAGCTGCGAAACTTATGAAAAAGACGTCGATCATTAATTCTGACCCCGAAAGGCGGGATGAGAAACTATGCAGAACTATTGGCAAACTACTGAGCTAAATAGGAAAAACCAGTAATGAGTAATTTTCCAAAACTTTGCGGCGAAATATACGCTACGAAAAAAACTTTTTTCTTAATATATAATTTCATGTTACATCAAACTACAACTTTCGCTTCCAGTTGCGTAACCGTATCCGCGATTTCGTTTTAACGGCCCACCCTAATAACCATCCAAGAATGTTATCATCACGATTAACAGTTTCGTAATTCGTATGTATGAATTCGGCCAAGACCATTAATTAAATAAAAGACAATAAACTAACAAAATTGGATTCGAAAACTTTATTTAAATAATCTGTAATTTTTCTATATTCAAATCGTTATTCTATAATTAGTGCGGTTGGTATGTAGCTATGGGTGATGATGTGGCGTAAATAATGGTCGTTTATTGAAAATTACATTTCTTCTTCATAATCATTACCATTTCTCGAATCATCAGTATGATTAATAAGATTAATAATTTTATAGTTGCCATTTAGAAATGCTTAGATTCTTACTAAAATACACTCATTAAGAATTCCATCACCATAATCTCTTTTCATTCGATGAAATATATAAATGAATGTGAATATAACTGATTTTTGGTAAGCTACAATTTTTTAATACAGTCATTGTCTCACGACATTATATTGCAGTTCTAAAGTTTTCAACCAACTTTACATAGTCATAGTCCAACTGATTTACTAAGAAACAAATCGATTTATCGCAATTCCATCATAAAAATTGCAGAAACAGCGCCTTCTCTCGATAGGGATTAATCAAATTGAGACTCGAATTGAATGAAAATGTAAATATTGAAATGTTTTAAAAATTATTAATAAATACGGATTAATTTGCATAATTTTGATAAATTAATAATGTTAATAATGTAGGAGGATAGAAAAAAGAGAAAAAAAAAGAAATGTTGAGCCCGAGATTCGATCCCTAGACTTCCTCCTTATGAAGCTGGTGACTTATCACTGCGCCGCTTAAGACTTAAAAAGAGTATGATGTGTATAGTATATAAACATTCTTGTAATTTTTCAAACTCGATTTTCTCGGAAGTGGTTGAGAGGTGCGCCCTATTAGTTGCAGCCCTTGTTATGGCCTACATATGTGGTAAAAATGAACCCAATCGGGCGGGACAAGTACCTACATATACCCTCCTTGTTAGAATAGAATTTTTATCCGATTCATTAAATTTAAATTTAATATAGAATTTTGGCAGAACATTTCAGTTCAGAGAATTTCATTCAAACTATTAAAGCGCAACGAAAGCTCTAAGTTTCGAACTAATTTTTTTTATTTCAAAAATCTTTTTTCTATCCAGATTTTGATAAAATATGGAATTTTCGGTAAAAGCTTTCTTAATCGATTGTAAACTCAAAGGAAGCACTATGTTTCGAATTAAACTTTAAATAATCTATTTTTTATTCAGATGAAACGGAGTGATTCACGAAGATTCAAATTTTCCAACGAACAAAAAAATAAAATTCTACAAAAATCTCGAAAGCTCATCGAAAGCCTATATTTATTGAAAATTTCAGTTCGATAGATGAATTTTTCAAAAAAGGGCAAACAAGGACTATGAATGCATGGACTTTTCGTTTCATAATTGAAAAAAATACACTTCTTAATTTCCATACGCCACATTTCTAGACTTTTTTTTGTAGCACCTCTCCTTTCCCCTCATAATTCAAACTAAAGTTGATAAAAAATTAATAAAATGATTCAAAGCTATTAAATAAAATAATTTGAGTACGCCACTGTTTCGTACGCTTTATTTTTCTCGCGTCTTTTTGCTTTTGTCATTTGATTTGTTTTTTATTTTCAACAAACATGCTACTATACAAATTCATAAATTCACTTAAACCGCAGTACTACTGCTCGACTTTGTACGAAATCTTCCAACAGGTTTGATTCATAGAACTTAAGATTCAAATTGTCCATTTTCATCTTAAATTCAATTTAATTCAATTCAACTCCAGGTCCAGAACTGTCGACGTCTGTATGTGTATTGACAAATTTAAGGATATCTAGGATCTAGGATAGAGAATAGTATATTTAGGTTGAGAGTTTATACAAAGTAGTTCACGTCATCTTTGTCTACAACGCGTACAGTAAGTAATATAACTCAAACGTAGAAAACATATTTCTCCATAATCGATGAATGATTGGTGAAAAACTTGTCCACATCGTCCACATAGTAATAGTAATTAATAGTAGTGGCTTGCAGTCCAATGCGCAGAGGGCGCAGAGCACACCTTCTGAAATATGGCCCAAATATTAATTAAGACCGTTACCCTGCTTGCGCACCGCTGCCTGTATACTGACCACTTGTTGTATTTTTTTATAAAAATCGATTTAATTTTAGAAAATTGTTGATTTTTTTTTAAATTTTAATTACCTTCCTATTTTCAAATCGGAACCACCCCGTCATGAAGGTTAATTTTCACCCAGTCATGTGACATATCGTTCGTTAATTTTTCGATTGGAATGGGTAGAAATAAAATATTTCAAAAATCGACCCGAGAGAATCGATAAGATTATTGGAATTGTAAGAACCAAATCTTTGACGCCATTTTTTAAAAGAGAACTTTCGGGACACCTGCTTAAGGTTTTCATTTTGTTCGATAGAAAAATTAATCTTTTAATTAAATCCAATTCAAAATATTGAAAAATATTTTTTTTCGAATTTTTTCTAATCGATTTTCTAGAAAGTGGTATTTTCTTAACTCCATCCCCTTGGGGACTTGTAAATTAAGGGGTTTATTATTCCAAACAAATTTTTTATACGATTTATTCCTTGATTCCTTACGGTCATTTTCTCGTTTTCATTTAAACCATTTTCCTTCCGGGAGGCTACCAAAAAAATCTCGAAAAATCCGATCTGATATCTAATTTCAGGAAATTTCTATTAATTAGAAAATTTCATGCTAAATTGAACATAAGGGTACATGAGGAACATCTGGTTTTAGGTTTAAATTAGGAAATTTCGTTATTAATTCGAATAGAGGATGACTTGAGTCATCTATCAATACCTTAATTTTTTAATTTTAAAAAATCCAATTAAATTGATCGATTTTTGTTCCAAATTAGTTAAGTTAAAGTTAAGACTTCTTTCTGCTTGTTGACTATATCCCGAATCTAAATTGGCTTGGTACATTTTTCAGTAGTTCTATACATTGCTTGCCGTTTTCGGTTTTCAGCTATCTGCGCAAAACAGCAAATAGGCCGGTAATTTGTTGCGTTAGAGTGAGGTCAACAACCAGCTTTTAATATTCCTTGTTAAAATGATAGCCATTGATCATCTAATTAATTGATTTTGAGTGATATTTAATATTTTCTGGAACAATATCTGCGAAAATCTCGAAAACTTACCAAAACAATTAAATTAAATTATTATATTTATTTGAAGGTTCACTTTTCATCTGATTAATTCAATTCTAATCAATTCTATACATTTTCCTACAAAAGCTTCCCGAAAGTTTAGAAGCTCAAATAGAGTTTTAGGTTAAGGAATATGATTTGATAGGCACTGAAACCTACTTCTTATTCAAATAATTTTACTATTTTATCCAAATAATTTTCTCAAAGAAAACTCTATTAAACTTCCCAAAGCTCATCGAAAGCTTTTAATTAAAATTTAATTTAATTTATTTTGATACACGTTTTTCATCGGAATAATTAAATTGTAATCTAATCTAAAATTTTCTTCCAAATGTTTTCCAAAAACATAAGAGCTCAAGCAAGGGAAGCTTTAAATTACGAATATAAAATTATATTTTTGGACATTTTCCGAAAACCATAATCGATGAAATTTCACAAACGACATATCTACTAAAATCATCAAATTCTTCACACCTCATGGAAATATTGACTGCACGCCACTTATTAATAGTAATTATAATATGAAATTAATGCACAAGGCTGCGAGTGTCGTGTACAATTTCCGATGATTTATTAAACAATTTCTCGACTGGATTTCTTCGGAGCGGGAAATTACTTGACGGTACATGTATTTCTTATGGTCTTCAACGCGTCCATTTACATAATGGGAGCTTCGTCGTTTCCATAGTGAGAATTGTTGTCATAAAAATCGCGTTAAAAAAGACCATTTAAAAAGAGGATTAGGTGTATCTATACAAAATCAAATGAGTATCCAAAACATAAGCTAATTTGTTAGAATATCTTACAATTTTGACTTATTAATCGAATTATCGTAATTCGAAATTTTACATTAAAAAACAAATTAATTTGCGAAGTTATAAAATCAGTTTTTTGTTTCTATTTCTATTTGTTTTAGACTTTGGATGTTTTGCCCCTTTGCCTTTAACGTGTTAATACTTATTTTGTTGTTTTCGACAATTTTCTAAACAAGCCACGTCCTTTTAGAATTGGAAAGAGCGGGACACTTACAATATTTTAATGTAAACTAACGAATTTTTGTTCGAAGTGGTTAACCTCTAACAGATAATAATTAAGATCAAGAATTCTCTAAATCAGTAACGTCCTAGTTCTTTCTACCATATACTGAATATTTGGCGAATGGTAACTAGTTTGTCTTGAACCAATCAATTTTTCCACAAACGAAACTATAAATAACGTAACTAATTTAAAAGTCCAAATACCAGAACAATTAAAATACTTTTTTAAATTTTTTTTTGTAAATAATTTATTTTCAATATTAAACCAAGAGTAGAATGATAATTATAATAAATAAATAAATAAAATACTAACCGAAAATGGTTAATAGAACGGCTACAATAAAAGTAATAACAATTTTATCCATATCGGCATGTGAATGGATGAATGAATTTTATCGATGATTTACTATTTCTTTGTATAATAAGTAGGTACACTTTTGAACACCATCAACAATCTTCAATTTATTTATTTATAATTAGTTTGTGCTATAAACTCGTGTCTTGTTTTTAATGCCAATTTTATTATATTTTTATTTCATCGTTTATATCTTATTAATTCGCGAAGAATTAATAAAAAAAAAATAACCGTTCGTATAGTTTACTTACTAACGGTACGGCAGGATGACCTTAGAAATAAATTTTCATGTATTTATTTTAATTTTAATTATTGAATTATAGACAACCCAATCGGAAAATTCAAGAAAATCTTAGTAGATTAACCGATTTTTAATTTGATTGATTTTTAAATATTATTTGTTAATTATCTAATTAATTACTAGTCCTTTTTTTAAAGATTTGTCTTAAAGTTATTTTGATTTTCGAAATTTTTACACGTTTCGCGAATTTTTTCTATGTTAATAGAAATAATCTGAATAACCCATTCACAGATTTAAGTAGAAATTATTCAAAGTCACTTATACAATATGTTTGATGAATCACTGAAGTTTTCAGTTTATTCTGTTTGGCCAGACAGTTTTTTATATAAAGAATAATTTATTCTGTTAAATATTTTCAAAAGCACTGTATCTTATCGACATTCGCTAATTATTCTCGTAAAAGAATTTTTTTTATCGTAAATTTATTTATTAAAAACCATAAATACAATGCTTATACCTTGCTTGTTTGTAACACACTGACTTGTATTAATAAATTGTTACAAACTACATTTTGCCGACTTTATGAATATCAACAGTTTTTTTTGTGTTCTATGAGAAATCTGAAAGAAGAAATCCCGATGAATTAAATCAGATGTTTTTTTTTTTTAATTTTTATTAAAGTGACCAGACACATTGGTTTGGATAGATTAGATATAGATTCTGATTTCGCGGTTATGGTTCACCGTAACCACCCAAAATGGTATACCAAACTTCTGGTTAACCTTCAGAACCGAAAAAATTATACGCAGCGCAAGTATTGTAAGAAGAGAGATCGAAACAATTATACTTGCAATACGCAGCACCAAGGAAGTCATTTAACTCTTTGCAGCACGGAATTTTAGAAAATAAATTGTTGTTGCACAGAAATGTTATTTGTTTTTAAATTGAACAAAGCTCGTTTATTTTTAGTAATGAACCTGTACTGATATGTCAAAACTTAAGGTGGATCAAAAAAGGACAATATTAATACCACCGTGCATCAAGGAGTTAAGACATGCCAGCCACATGTCTTATCGGAAATACCTAGAAAATTTAGAAAGAGATACATAATAAATTCCAGAATGACAGCGATATTCGCTGATGCATGCAACTTACTCGCTCTCTTTGTCCAAGAGGTTGAGGATGCAATTAATCATTTACATGTTCTTTGCTTCGTGTTTATTAAATCGTTAACAACAGGAATCTTTCCAGCACGATGGAAGGTATCTCATGGTACCCTAATCTAAAAATCGGGTTCAAGGAATGAAGTCTATTTTCACTTCTATTTTATCCCCTCATGTGAAACACGTTAAATCTGAATAACAATATCGGTCAGCAGCTTTAGTTCACTTTACAAAATTTACCCTCAGGACAATTGAGGGAGGGGAGCAAGCAGATGTTGTACATGCATATATCTTTTGATAGTTTGACAGACACTGATTCAATACCCATTGAATGGGTTGACTATGTAATTATGAATCTGTAAAATTCCCAAGTAAATTTGATGACTCTCAGGGCAGCCACTTGGGTTCTCTTTTATTCCTTTTATTTGTAAATGAAATTCTATCCAAGGTTAGCTACGCCAAATGTACTCTTCGATTAGGAGTATTAAAGACCATTCATCACTACAGAAGGACATCAATTTGTTATCTAGTTGGTGTTCTACGAACTACTTAGAGTTGAATATAAAGAGATCATCGTCGATAATAGTCATCGAATCATCTAAAGCATGGGCTGGAGGGTTAAAACCGGTACACCGCTATACCAGGTAAGGTGCCGCTGCATAAGCTTAAAATCACTTGGCGAGGTCTACGCTATGCGGGAACAATTTGCCTGTTTAAACTTTTTAAATAACAATTGATTATTCAGAGATTTTTTCAACCGTTAAACAGAATTTTTGCTATATTCAATTCGTTTAACTATACATTTTAATTTGGTGTGGCGAAAATCGTGACAGTTTCGGCTAAACATAAAACTAATTGTCTCTCAAAATTAACCCTGTAGCGAAATATAGATAAACCTGTATGATGTGTAAAACCAGATGACAAACCAACCGATACAATAACAATGGACCCAATTGGGTATAAAAGGAGGAAAATGTTAAATATTAAAGTTTAGTATCAATTTAGCGTACAAATAGTTGATTAGATATCGCAGAGTCGGTCAACTACAAATTGTATTTTAAATCGATAAAGAGAATAAAGAACACTTAGCCATTCACATTCCGAATTATTATTTATACTCACTCCCCGTAGGGCCTTCTTTCCACCCGAAGCGACACCCTACAACCCATATTAAAATTAACTCTAAACGAGAAGCAGTGTTTGGGCTTCGTACTCGTGAGGTGGTACATTCATTCATCATGTAGGTATGAGTTAGGCGATGTATGCCTGTTGATTTAATACAAATAAATAAATAAATAAAATACCTACTGTATGCTAGCCCTTTACTTCCTGGTGCGCAGTATTTTTCCCCCTTCCATTCCTCATATCCTCGACCCACTACCGTGTTTACTCTTTGTTAGTCGAAATGTGAATTTATCAACTTGCGACGTTAGAAGAATCCACTCGCTACGATATATATACAGAGACCTTACTGTATACTGTTTGATAGAAAATTGACTTTTATTTAGCATAAAGAGTTTATAGCACTTTGAAATGCTTATCTAAAAGAGGATAGCTATATAGCTAGAATCTGACTAGAATTAATTTAATTCCCATTCTCCATATTAATTTATGGAATTGTTATGACATTTGTCGGCCCATTGTTATACGCCGCCATTATTAATTTATGAAGCTGATATAAATTAATTAGACCTCTGTGGAACGAGGCTCGGCTTGACATGCTCCATTATGTGGTGACTATAAAGAAATCATGGGAGAAAAATAGTTGTCGAATGCTGGGAATAGATCGGTGTACGGAGAAAACGGAACAAAAAAAACGGATAAAAGCAATGAAATAGTCCGAAAAAAGTGAACAAAAATGTTAGAAAAATGTATAAAAGGTCGTGAAAGTCAACGAAAATCATTAGAATCTAAAAATGATAAAGAATGTTAAGGAAGTCGCGGGAGATATCGAGAAAGATATATAAAAAGTTCAGAAGTAAGAAATGTTGGTATATATGGAGAAAGTAGGCCAAAAAGGCAGACAAATTCGGGAAAATTAGAAACGTTATAGGAAATGTAAGAAAAAATTCTTAAAAATTTTGGAAAAATTGAGTAGAGCTAGTAGAAGCCACGAGAAATTGGTAAAAATCAGGAAATGTAGAGAATCGTCAATATATTAGCGAAAATGTCAACCTTTTTCAGCCTTTTTCCAAATTTCCGGACTCTTTTCGTAATTTTCAGACTGGCATATCCCGTGGGTAACTTTCATCAATTTTTCCGATTTTGTCCTGATTTTCCAAAATCCATTCTGTACTTTTATTGGTCTTTTCTGACTATTTCTTAAGCAGTAAGTTCTAAAAAACAAGGATTTAAATTTCTTTATTATTACTACAGCAGAAATATAAAATATTCATTGTTTTGCTTAATCTAATGCTGTATTTTTAATTTCTAGGCATTTTAAATGAAAATAAAAAATTCATAATTACCTCAATCTAAACATTTTTTGATTAGAGGGGATCATTGAGGGGATTATCACATTGGGAAACTAAATATTGTCATAGATATATATGGGAATAAAGGTAATAATGATTGATGTGATAACCGGTGTGAAATGTTTGTCCCATGAGAGAATTAACCGCTTTAATTTTTGTTTTCTCTAGTTACGAACTTGTACGTTTTTAGCAGAACCAACACCTCTATAATTGAGGTAGGTACCTATCCTGCTAGAGTACGAGTTATCGAGATTTCCATACTCTAGGAAAGGTTAGAACCTACATATTGAGTTTTCTTCTTCATAGCTGAGTTTAAAATCAATCACTTGACATTACTTTACTATTTACTGAGAAAAAAAATACATTTCAATCAGGTTGAAACTTTTCAACAAGATTTGCACAAAATCGATTGGATGGTTACTTAATCTAATACTATATACAGGTGTTCCTCGAGTTACGCGGGTTATTTTCCGAGTATGTCGTAATCGGGTGAGTCAACACTCAGGATTAGTGTAAACTTGTATATTTGGTTCCGCGTGTAACTGGAAATCGTGTAACTTAATGTTAGAAACGCATACAAGACAAGTTTCATTCCAAGTGCGAGAATTATTTATTTTCAATAAAAAAAATTTTTTTTTGCTAATTAGTTTCATTAACATAGCCCCCATAGGTTAAAAATATCTCAATATAGAAATTTTCATAAGTATCTTATTAAACAGTGAAATATGTATCGAGGAGACTGTATAGATATTATCTCCGAAAATATCTCAAAAACCACCCTGTGTGTCAGCATAAATTTTTGATATGATATGTATTTTGTTGAGGTATCTCTTTATCGGAGGGGGTGAAAAATTTAAAAACTGATAAAACCGACATTTTTATTAAGATACTTTTTTTTACACCTTTTTTTTAAGAATTCTTTCGAAATGTTCCGTTCATTTCACACAAGAAAATCGAATTAGCCATTTAGGAGTTATCAGCGCTGGACCAAGACTAAATTCTTGAAATTTTAGCAAAAATGTGACATTTTAAGTCCCCCTGTATGCGTAACTGTAAGTTCGATAGCGATACAAAAAAAATATGTCGAATATTTTTTCGACCTGATACTTTCATCAACATCGAAATAGGTCGTTATTTTTAAAGAAAAAATGTACGATAACCGCGTAACTCAAGTACCGCGTATCTCAACGGATGCCTATATAATATATACTACATGGTAGTAGTATACGTACGAGTACTTACTATAACGAATATGATTTACATATTATTTTTATTCAATTTGCCATTTATTACCAATTATATTGAATTTGATTTGATTTCGATTAATATGTTCTGTCATGTCTCGAAATCTCTGCGTAGAAAAGAAATGTTTTATGAGTCGATTTGATTGTTTCGACGAATCGACTATATAGCTACTTGAAATTGCTAATCTGAATTGAATTATTTGCATAATTATCCAATTAAATTTGTATATTTAATTTAATTTATCATTTCAAGACCGTATCCCTACAACTCGTAATCTAATTCGAAATAATATTTTTGCATTGCAATTTATTTAATTGACAAATAACCTTATTTAGGTACTTTTCAATAACCATCTTATATGGTGAGTAAAGTGAGTTTAAAGTATAGATACTAGACTATAGACTGTTTTATGACTATTATGCAGATGAATAGAATTTGACTTTAATTATTTATTGAAATTATCGAGCATAGCAATCCAATCTCCTAATTAGGTGGCTTTCATAGGAGAGGTCTGCACTTGGAACTGTAAAATTCCCTCGATCTGTCACTTCTATTAGAAAATCATCAGCGGTAAAGTGGTGGACATTTTACTCTCTAAAAAATGTTTTTAAGGTCAGAACTTTATTACAGTCCTTTTCAGTTTTTATTATCTTTATGAATGAACTTTATTTATAATTCAAGTATTAATGTGGATTGCCTCAATATATCAAGGTCTTACCCAACCGATATCAACATAAAGTTCACCGAATTATTATTTATTAAATTCGCATTGACAGTGAATGAATGGAGAAATGTAACCTTCTTAAAGAGTTTATCGGAATTCATTGTCCGATTTAATAACCAAATAAGATACAGATATGGTGAAGGCTGTTGTAATAAGACTAAGAAGTAGCAAATTACAAGTATTTTCCTATAATCAATTTATTACATTTTTATTTTTTAGTTTATATAGTCTCCGGAATCGGCACTATTACGATAAGTTGTAATCGTATAAATGTTGATCTTGATTTTTTTAATTGGTTTAATACAATGAAATAAAAGGAGTTATAATGTTTTAATGGAATAATCAATTTAATTTCTTTGCTTGTTGAAAAAAATATAATAAATAATTAATTACGAGTATAATATTCTTTCTTCATGCCAAGCAAAGCAACATCTTATTTCGATTGGAATTCACGTCTTATTTTCATGTCTTATAATGTCTTACTTATAATATACGAGAAATACCTTAATTCCTTAATTATATCAAATTTCAAGTACAAAAATCGGCCAATTTCATAGCGATTTATATCTAAATTTTTAACGATGCACAAAAATATTACCGGCGCCAGAAAAGCGTTTGCAAAAATCAATAATACTAGCAAATTTTTTTTTAACATTTGGCAACGTGTGTCATTTCATCTTAGATTTTACATTTAAATGGATTTAATCGATTTTTTCTCTTTTATGTTTTTATTTATTATCTTTTTATTCAGTACGATGAATTTAATTAGGTTCAATGTCATTGGCACCGCAAAATTGCCAAAATTGGTATGGTTTACTGGTTTATTTTTATTTATTTTGGTGGATTAGTATACATAGTTAATACATATTACCGGTTAATCAGTGGCGTGCAGTCAACATCTCCATAAGATGTGCAGAATTTTATGACCTATTAACAAAATATTTTAGCCTTATTGGTGTTATGTTGCTATTACTAGAGTGCATGCCGAATATTTTCTTCGGCCGGAAAAATGTAAAAACGCAAAGTTGCTGACAGTTAGGTAAAAATAGAAAAATTCAATATTTCGGAAAAATTGAAATTTCTCTGGACATCGCGACATATGATCCGGATTTCCCGATATTTTTCTTCGAAACCAAAAAAATGTAATGATGCAGGTATATTATAAATTGGTTGAGGAAAAATATAAAAATATCAAAGCTAAACTTTTCCTATAAAAGCTCTACGAAAGCATAAAAGCTGCCAGAAAGCTTAATTTTCCGAACCTTATTATTCCCGTTCTAAAATTTATTTTCTACGCAGATGAAGATCCTTTAGCCAAATTTCAAATTTTCGCAAAAAAAAGTTTTAGAAATCTCGAAAGCTTATTAAAAGCTTACAATTAAAATGTGTTTTTATATCACTTGGAATCAAATTTGTATACGGTTCATTAAATGTAAATGAAATATGGAATTTTCGCGGAGAGCTCAAACTATTAAAAACTTAATGAAAGCTCTAAATTTCGTACCTAATTTTAAATGCTTTAAAATCTATTTGCTATCCAGATAAACGTCCCTTAACGAAATGAACTATTTCGAAGATGAGGGTTCAACAATGTTGAAAGTTCATTGAAAGCTTTAAATTAAAATGTCATTTTATATAATTTGGAATCCAATTTTTATTCGATTTATTTTATTTAGATAAAATATGAGATTTTCGCCAGAATCTGTCTCAAACCATAGTTAGCTCAACGAAAGCTTTAAATTTAGAACCTAATGTTTTACTTTTTAAAATCTATTTTCTGTCAAACTAACGGAACTTAAACGAAATTGCAAATTTCCCCAAAAAAAAAAATGTTTAAAAATCTCGAAAGCTCATTAATAGCTTAAAATTAAAATGTCACTTTATATAATTTGCAATCGAATTTTTATCGAATTTTTTAAATTTATATGATATATGGAATTATCTCTGAAAACTTATGCAAGGTATTAAAGGCTCCACAAAATCTCGAAGTTTCAAACTTAATTTATTACGTTTTAAAATCTATTTTGTATCCAGATCGAGATCAGAAAAAATGCATCAAATGCATCTCGAGATCTCATTGAATATTTAAATCCTAAATATAAAGCTTTCTTAGAGCTTTCGATTTCATCACATGAACCACATGAAAATTTCGAATTTAAATTTAGGAGAAAACTTAAATTCCATACTGAGAAAAATAGTATTTTAATTAAGAGATTTCGCTGAGCTTTCGGGACTTTGCTAAAGCTATTTCAAAAAATCTTGCATTTCCCAGATTTTGATAGAAATTGTTTACGATTTTGTTAATATTTTAGGTGTGCTCTGCGCATTAGACTGCACGCCACTGGATTTCTATCGGGTGTGTTGTTTTCAAAGTTACCAATCTTTGATAATTTTGGGGCCTGAACAAGTAACCGGCAATTGACTTGCCGTATGTCTATATTCCCTAGTAATTTATTGCTTCTTCGACGACTGTTCGGCGTAGACTTGCCACCTATTCTGCTTTTTGGAAGGCAGCCCCATTTTTCTCAGGAAATTGTCACCATTCCCATGGATAACATAGTATCTATAAATATCTATCCCTCACAAAATAAATCATAATTGAAGAACGAACTTGAAAAAATTACATTAATTGTATCCTATGAAACGTTACGAGATATCTTACGAAATGTTACAATTGTCGACTATTATCTTAATCTATCGTTTGCGATAAATACAGCATTAGCGTACCTTAAATACTGTTATACAATATACTGTACCCTCAGTCTATCTTCCATTAGACGACGGTTACACGGTCAGTATTCCATCACATCAGGCCATAACCATGATCATCAAATGACTGATGGTAAACTGATTGTCTCACCGATGATATTACACGATCAGTCCAGACTGATATCAGTCTCCTCGGGAAAAACGATGCATTGCAATGAAATCCAATAAAATACGATTTTTTTTACGCCATCAACGTCAGTTTTTGAGCCAAATTCTCGTCTTTTGCGTGAAGTTTTAATTTCTTGCTTCCATGTGAAGAAAACTGCGGCGGAGGCTCATCGACTGCTCTGGGATACTTACGGCAAAGCCGCTTTTTTTTAATGCTTCAAGAACGCTGATTTCGACGTCGAAGACCGTCATGACGGTGGTAGGGAGAAAGTTTTGAAAGATGCCAAATTGGAGGTGTTACTCAACCAAGACTCGTGTTAGACTCAAGAAGAATCGTCGGAATCATTAGGAGTAACTCAACAAGTTAATTCCAAACGCCTCAAAGTCATGGGAATGATCCAGAAGGTAGGAAACTGGATCCCGTACGAGTTGAGGCCGAGTGACATCAATCGGCATCACGGGGGATCGGTATTGAACGCAATTGATGCGTTTGAGCCGACCATTGTAGGAAAAACGGCTGCAATATACCAAGAAATACGATAAAGTAGTTCTGCAACATGATAATGCTCGGCCCCATGTTGCTAAACTGATAAAAACATACTTGGAAGTTACAGAACAGCCGCAACATGTCGAAAGACATGGCCAAGTTATTTTGCAGCAATTTAGCATTTGGAAACGCTCAAATTGAAAATCCTGAAATTGACGAGTCTTTTTTTCGCCGCGGAATCCATATGCTTTCAGAAAGATGGGAAAAGCTAGTGGCTAGCGACGGATAATATTTTGAACATTAAATGTATAACCAATTTTTCACAATAAGCAAGTTTTCACATTTTCGTGAAATAAAAATTCCATGTTAATTTCCATTTTATTCATATTTTAATTGTGATATGAGGGCATAAAAATGCCATTGGTGTTATGCGCTGACCTCCCCTGTTAGGCGCTAGGCGCTGCTTATGGAGATATAGGATAGATAGGTTTGACGTCTAGTTATGTTCGTACTTTTGAACTCTGCAACCAATCGATTATTATTCATAGAATGAGGAGTTATGAAATAAGACTTTAACAACAGTTTTAAGTTAAGTTATATTTATATTCAAATAGCCAGATCGTCCACAAATGTTCCATCTTAAATGGTGGCTCTATCTTAACTCTAATTAAGCATTGTTTTTCTTTATTTCTAGCTTTCAGAAATCGTTAATAGTCTATCACCCCAAGGACACTTACCTTTAGGATTGGCATTAACAAGTCGTGTTATAGTAATTGCTCAAACCTTAGTCGACACGGGCAAAGCGGATGTTAATGCGTACAATGGGAAGGTAATTGGAAGTAAAACAAAAATGTAGGCAAGGCATTAACCGTATTTGAAATTTTAGGGCGTTCCATTGCTTATCGATGCGATCGAACGTGGTGATGGTTTTGCTGCCCAATTTTTACTCGACAAAGATTGTAATGTAAATTTAGTGTCACGGCAAACAAAAGACACAGCTCTACATGTAGTGTGTACGTACGATGAAAAATCAACAGATTCGGATACGTATAAAGATATGGTTTTAGTGGGTAAAGCCCTCTTACAGCATGGTGCTGATCCAAATTTACAAAACGCGAAAGGATAGTAAGTAATATGTTTTTTTAAGAATTTATTTTTATCTTTAATTCATTTCTTTGATACCCAAGTACACCCCTTTGCCTTGCAATTATATCCGGCCATTCCGAAATGATTGATTTACTGTTAGATGTGCCCGATTTGGACACAAATTTACGTACCGTTGATGATAAATGTGCCTTGCAATTGACACTAACACCACCGTACGCAGACGGTCCGCCATTTATATTGGCCAGCCGTCTATTAGATCACGGGGCCCATATAAATGAACGGCAACCAGATAGTGGAAATAGTTTATTACAAACATTAACCGAATCCGGTTTAGAGGATGCAGCAATATTCTTAACAAAATATGACAATAATGTAAATCATATAAATGAAAATGGGATGACAGCATTGCATATGGCCAGTAAAAATGGTCTTGCCGATTTGGTAAAATGTCTACTAGACAATCATGCATCGCCGAACATCCAATCCGGATTGACTGAACAAAAGACTGCTTTACATTTTGCCGTTGAAAATAATCATTCAACGGTTCTACAAATATTTGTTGACCATGAAATCGACGTAGACGGCATCGAATCAATTGATTTTAATTTAAAAAATTCAAATGGTGATTCACCATTAAGTTTAGCATTATCGTGTGGCCATAACGACTTGGTACCGATACTGATAAAAGGTGGCGCTGATGTAAATGCTCGAAATGGACATGATTACACGTTATTACATCAGGCAATCCAGAAGGAAGATGCCGAAACTGCAATATTTTTACTAGAACAAGGAGCCGATATGAATGCGTTAACTGGTGAACAAGAATCACCGTTACAATTGGCTATTCATTGTCGACTGCCAGCTGTTGTCGATGCTCTATGTAGTCGGGGTGTTTCATTCAGTTCACCGGATAATAAAGGTGATCCACCGTTATGGACGGCTTTGGATTCGGATCAGGAGGACATTGCAAAGGTATTGGTACGGCACGGTGTCGATACTGATTGTTGGGGATTGGGACCGGATGGTTGCCAACAGACATTACTTCATCGGGCAATCGATGATAATAAAATATTAGCTGCAATTTTTTTAATTAAAAGTGGTTGTGATTTGGATTCGCCAAGGCAACCGGGACCAAATGGGCAAGGTAATTGTTTAACTTTGTTATTAGTATATTTCGCACTCAAAAAGATTCAATGTCGATAAAGAGGTGATAGAATATCAATAAAGAGATTTAAAAATATGCCTTGCCCACCTAGGGATCAATGGTGGATCCAGAGTAGTTTGATACGTGGTACGAAATTACTTTAAAGCCGTTAGAATAACAAGCAAATTCGGCAAAAAAAAATCGGGGGTAAGTCCCTACTGTGAAGAAGCAGAAAAACACGGGTAAATGTTCGAACCGCGTGAAAGTCCGAAAACTATCCAAGAATGTTCGGGAAAGTTGAGAAGTCGGAGAAATATTCTAAAAAGTCCGAAAATATAAAGAGAAAATCAGTAAAGTTGATGAAACATTAGGAAAATTAGAAAAAATCCGACAAAATTCGTTAAAAAATCTGAAACAGTTGGAAAAAATTCATTATGGTTGTGAGAATGTTGATAAAAAATTGGAAAAGTTGAGAATGTCTGGAAACAGCCTGGAAAAGTTGAAGAAGAAGTCTGGAAAATTTAGGAAAAATCGGAAAAGATCTTGTCGGGAAAATTGGAAAAAATTCAGGAAAACGCAAGAAAATCAGAAGAGTCGGAAAAAGTTATAAACAGTCGACTAAATTTTGTCCATTTTCCGGCTTATTCCTACTTTTTCAAACTTTCCAGACACTTTCCGAAATTTGTACGATTTTTTCTGATTATTTTTATGTTTCCCAAAATTTGTATAACTCTTTCTTCGAATTTATGACTTCTTCCTGATTAGTCTGATTTTCTTTACTTTTCCCGGTTATACTCCGGCTTTTCAGGGATTTTTTTTTACTATTTTCCGACTTTCCGAAATTGTTACAATTTTCAATTTCCCCAGATTTTCTATAAACTTTTTAGAATCTTACCGATTTTTTCCGAGCACCGCCGATATTTTAGGATCTTTCCCGGCTCTTCTTATCAAATTTACCCGACTCTTTTCAGACTTTTCCTAGCTACTCTAAATTTTCCCTGACTTGTAATGACTTTTTAAAACGTTTCCCAATTTAACAACTCTATCCTAGCTGCTAGACATTTTACCGACTTTACGGAATATTTTATATATTTCCTGTAATTTCACCGATTATTTTTCTTAGTTCCCTAAAATTTTCCAACTTTCTGAACTTTCCATATTTTCATTTGCATGTGGCGTGCACTCGTGCAGTCAACATCTCCATATGATGTGCAGAATTTTATAAAATGTTGCAGCATTTATCATACGCGCCGAATATTTTCTTCGACCGGGAAAAAATGTTAAAACGCAGAAAGTTACTTTGACAGTTAGGTAAAAATACAAAAATTTAATATTTCCGAACAATTTAATTTTATCTGAAGAAAAATCAAAAATTTCTAATGGTCGAGAAATTTGAATATCGGACATAGTGACATTTGATCCCGATTTCTCGATAATTTTCTTCGGATCCAAAAACAATGTAATTAATGCAAAAAGTTTATAAATTATTTGAGGAAAAATTTATTTTCCGACCCACATTTTTTGCTTTTCAAAATCTATTTTCTATCCAAACAACGATTCTTTAACGAAATTTCAAATTTTCTCAAAAAAAAAATCCAAAATCTCGAGAGCTCATTGAAAGTTTAAAACTAAAATGTCATTTTATATAATTTGTAATTTAATTGATTCATTCAATATGAAATTTTCGCTAAAGGCTTTCTCAATCCATTGTAAGATCAACAAAGCTCTATGAAAATCTGTTTTCTATCCAGATATCGGTCCTTTCACGAAATTTTAAATTTTCGCCAAAAAAATCCTTCAAAAATCTTGAAAGCTCATTGAGAGCATATATTTGTGCAAAATTTCAGGCCGATAGATGAATTTTTCTGACTGAAATAATATTTTAATTGTAAAGCTTTCGATGAGCTTTCTTAAAACTGTTCAGCTTTTTTTAACACTTCACCATCCCCATCTTAATTCAATTGATAAAAGAATTAATAAAATGAATCAAAATTATTAAATAAAATAATTTAAGTTAGCATTTTGCAGCAATAAAAATTGGTTATAATTTTGTCGATATTTCAGGTGTGCTCTGCGCCTTCTGCGCATTAGACTGCACGCCACTGCTCAGTATATTTTTTGGGTGTTTTTATTCACGCCTTATACTTGAGACTGCCCCCTTAACACGATCATTAAGATCGTTTTTGTACGAAGCCAATGCCCTAACACTTATCAACAAATTCCATTCATAATTGATTGCTGAGTAAGATTAGGGGGACCTGCAAGACATTCAATTTGCTGTGGGCATGTTATTGAGTATTGAATAAGCTTTGATGAGTTTATAGATTTCTGGTAGAAATTAAATCATTCCGTTTCACCTTACCCTATATTATTTTATCTATAAGGGCTATGAGCATAGATTAGATTAGATGATTAAGCGGGTGTGGCAATATCTGCCCAGTAACCACCGAAGCCACCAATGGGCTTATTGTG
>JANTOP010000198.1:0-19398 GCA_027564815.1 Symmerus nobilis
CGGTTTTAGGTTATAATATTTTGTGAGAAGACGCATTAGTTACTAAACTATCCGATAGAGCAAAAACCTCATTTTCGGAAAAATGGCGCTTAGTCGGTTGTTGCATAACTCGGTCCAATTGTAAATTGCAGCGGGTCTAGTTTTTATGACGGGCTACAAGAAGCTATTAGGAACTCCATTTTTTCTGCAGCTAGAGTTCTGAAATTTGATGCAGATACTCATAAAGGATTTGTAATTCGATCCGCATACATATTCCATATACCTTACTTCAGAAGTATTCGAGGAATTTGTTACTTCCTAACTTCATCAAAATTTTATTTTTTTTATAAATTTCAAAACCATTTTTAATATTTTTTATTTATAATACAATTAAATATTTATTATATTTCGATTAATTGCCCTTTCGATTGTTATCACTGACCATCTCGAGGTCGTTATATTCATCAGCCATGTCATAATTATTTTAGGAACATTTAGTGGGGTGGTTCCTCGTTACCTCCTTCATCCTATGCCGTTGTATCTAATTGTACTGTTTTCCAAATTTCCTCTGCTAAAAATAAAACTGATTAAAAATTGTAAGTCTTTGTAAAATTCTGAAAATAATAGAATTCTGAGTCGAACCTTTATTATCGAGATGTTCTACAATTTTATAAACCAAAATTGATAGCCAGTAATTTTTCTAAGAACTAAAGAGTAGTAGGACTGATATAAGATTATTTTAAAATCCGTCTCTAATCATGTCATAAACTACCTTCAGGTCTCATATATTTATTTCTGATTATTTAGGGATTCCTTTGAACCATCTACTTTTACTAAGAGAGTAAAAAGACAGATTATTCTCTTAAGACTTAATCTTCGATAACTGTGTATATTGTCTGTGAATAATCTTTAGAAGATTGTGCGCGGATCCATTCATGATTTGTTGACGAGGAGAGAGCTATAATTTCCTTAAATCCCACAAGGTAGGTAGAATTGATAGCATTTCTTTCAGAGTTTACAAGCTGTAGTATTTTTATTTAGACCTTTTAGCCTTGCATGTATTTTCTTTCTAGGAAAACTAGCCTAATTTTCCCTTGCAAGGAACTAAATATCCTTCCCTTACGGGTAAATCTACAAAATTAGCTATTACCCAAATATACTCTTCTGAGAGATTGAAAAGAATAAGTTGAGAATAATTAGCTGAAAGTTTCTCTAAAATTGGAAAATTTTTCTCAAAAATGTTCTATTTTTTCTCTATTATTTTCGATATCGGCCCAAAGTTCAAGGCTTCGAAGGTTCTAATCTTTGCAGATCAGGTTAATCGGTAATCAATTAGTCATATTTTTTTTTATTATTTTTTATTCGGGACTTTTCAGGGCTTTTCTTCCTTCTTCCTCGTAATTTTTCCTACTTCATACATTTGTAGCAATAAACCATCTCATTGGGGTATCTTCTTATCCGATGCATTTTAAATTTTCAATTCATTTTGTGGCAATTTGCTTTATACTTCTAAATTTGTCCAGGAAAGAGTCAGGATCAAGTGTGACTAACAATAATTTAACAAAAATTTGAAATTTGATTTTTTATTGAATTTAATTTTACATCTAAATTTTAGGTTTCTCTCGGGATATAGCGAATTTTTCGGGACGTGGAGATTCTGAATCGGAAGCAAATGATATGCCATTAGACGTCGATACCGAACCGGAACTACAAAAGTGTCCGCAACCCCTCCAACAACAAAATAGTTTTAAGCGGCCAGCTCCGATAATGGGAAACCGTGGTTTAGACATACGAAGCAGTAAGCGATCCCAACACCATCACGTTTCAGGTGGTGGTAGTAAACGAGATGGAACATCACCGATAACAGTTGGTGCGCTCGAAGTACAAAATGTTCGAGCCACCAATCGTTACGGTACCCTACCGAAAACCGTTCGTATCGGTGCATTTTTAGAATCATTATCCGGTTCGAATACCCCAGTCCAACCGTTACAAACATCGAATTTAATAAATGTTGATCAACCGACTCATGGAGCTGTATCACCGCGACCAACCCATAAATCAACAATGCAACCCAACCAACCACAAATGATACGGAGCAATTCATCTGGTGGTGTTACGATGACTAATTCGGCAACGGCTAGTGTTAACAAATTACAGCGACATCGTACCACAACCGATGGTACAATGATTACATTCTCTTCATTTCGCGGTACCAGTGGCAGCCCGAAACGAACAATAAATCCATCGTTGGCTGATTTGGAATTTCCACCGCCACCAATCGATTTACCGCCACCACCTGAAGAATTTGAAACGGTCAATAAACCAGGGGATGGGGTCGGTGATGTGCCACCACCACCACCACAGCAACAAATGTCTCGGTTAAATGAATCGATTTGTACAATTTCATCGTCGATGATTGCATCGACATTAACGCCGGATGTATCCAATACGGAACCGAGCGTTGAGGAGGCTAGCTCACGGTTTGGCGTTAGTTTAAGGAAACGTGAACCATCAACGGATTCTTGTAGTTCGTTAGGTAATTGGGAGGGATATTAAATATAGGAATTATTAAAAATAAATTCCCGATTAAAGAAAATATCCCAATTCGGGTAAAATGTTTTTTGGAGAAATTCAAAAATTATATTCTACATTCTAAAAACAAATTTCCCAATATACGAATATATCCCACAAAATTCCCTGAAAATATCCCAAAAATATTTCCGAATAAAAAAAATCCCCAAAATGTCCCATATTACAAATATCCCATTGGAAGAAAATAATTAAACCATAAAAATATCCCAAAATTACCACCTAAGAAATTATATCCACTGCCTAAACTTATGAATATAATTGCAGGGAGTCCTGCTACCGGTGAAGTAGCAACCACGGACATCATGCCCGACAAGCAACAAGAAATGATGAAAATCCTCTCCGAAATAAATGAGCGTACAAATAATAATTTCTCCCAGGATAAGCGAGTAGAACCGATCCCAAAAATAACCGGTGATCCAGTATCCCAACTAGTCACCGAATTAGCGGAAAGTATGAATTTACCAAAACAATCGTCTGACTTAATAAAGAAAGGGATTCATTTACCACCGAAACCCATAACGGACGTGACAACAACGAACAATTTTAAGGCTCAATTGAAGAAGGTCGAACCGAAACGAATAGTTACAACGGTTAAGGATGAGAAATCAAATTCGATAATTGATTTTAAATCAAGACTGCGTAAAGTTGAGAATAATAATGATAACGATTCATCGAATGAATCGACACAATCGAACGAAACATCTGTAGATAATGATACTCAGAAATCGATAACTAAATCAATTGAAATTGTTTCGAAACGAAATGGGACGGATGTTGAGAATACCAGTTCGTTGGTGTTAAAGAAAAAATCGAATAATGGTTTAAACAATATAAATCAAAAAAATCCCGAATTGAAAAAGACTGAAATCAAAATAGACATTGTCGACGATGCAAAAACAATGAAACAGAATCAGATAGTTGATAAGATTGAGGAGGAGGATAAACGTAAAAGTACTGGTAGCATAAGTAGTTTAAAGAAATTATGGGAAGCCAAAGAAGGTACGTACGATCAACCATCGGTACAATTAAGTCCAAAAATGACCGCAAAAAATCCGAATAACAATCATCCGAAAAGTGCTAGTACAACACCAATCATTGACGACGAGGCGGAATTGATAAATAAAAAACCAGCCGTACCAATAAAACCGACAAAGCTTGTAAATATTTATGCGACCCCGATCCATGTAAAGTTGGAGAAGGATGGGTCGACAAACCAACCAGCACCATCGCCAGGACAAACGACCGCTATCAATCGGGAGGGTATCTTAGAATTAATTCACTTATTGGAGGAGAATTTAAAATTGTCTCTCACATCGATAACGGCAACGCAGTGGTTACAGTTGAGCGACAAATTAAGTTTGGTACAATCATCTTGTGTGCAGTACGAGGAAACGATGCCACCACAATCGAAATTTCAATTTCGTGAGGTTGTTACGCGCATTGAAATGCAATCGAGATGCTTACGTTCGGCTGGTTCGAAGAATATACAGGACAATGAGAAATTGATATGCGATGTGGGACAATCGTTGAAACAAATTTCAAACGCTCTCCACAGATAAATGATAGATATTTTCAGATTATTCAAATTTTTTTTTATTTTTTAAAATATAATTTCTCAACATTGGCTGTTATATAATAAATTTAAATTTTAAGAATAATGTTTCCAATTTGCATGCGACGATTTTATCATAAATTAAATGAATTCCAAACACAATCCTCTTTTAATAAATCCCAATTTGAGAATGAATCTCTGTCCTCATCCATGGTATATTTTTTTTTAAATTATTTAATTCCAATTGAAAGACAAGTTGAATCCTAACCGAGTATATTTATTAGTAGCTATCCATTAAAAATTGTTTTTAAGGAATTCATTTAATTATCCATCCATTCATTAATCAACTATTCACTAAAATTATTTAATTATAATTTAATTTTTTAAAAAATAATTCAAATAAATATATTTTTTTAAGTAGAATAGATGTACTGAATTTCTAATGGAGATAAATGGAAAAATTACATTTAGTCGCATATCATTGTCGTAAGAAATATTTTTAGAATTTTATTTTTCAAAAAAAATGAATTCAAAAATCTTATAAATTAAATTAAATTAAGTAAACAAACAAATTCAATCTTAATTTTTTTTAAATAAGTCCCAATTTGAATTTTATTTAAAAAGTAATCAAGAAAATACTAAATATATTCATATATTTTATAAATATATTTATATATATACGTAGATACATTACACATACGTATGTATTTAAAAAAAAAAATTAAACAAATTATTTTTAATATTTTTAAGAAAATTAAGAAAATTGTGTTTTTTTTTGTTGAACATTTTCATTTAAAATATCAGTAAAATGAAAGTATAATTTTGATTTAAAAGTAAGAAAAAAAATCTAGTCGTATGCATATAAAACTAAATAATAATCTTATTTTTAGTTAATCATTTAATCATTCTAAATATTTAATTCTACAAATACTAAATATAATTATATTTCCTAGCTTTTAAACAATTTTTAATAATTATACTGAGAAATATTAGATTAATTTAAATGAACGGAATTAATTGTTTTGTTTTTTTTTTTTAATTTTTTGAACTTTATTCTCTTTAAATAGGATTTAAATTTCAATATATTATTAGTCCAAAGATTGTATTAAATAATTAGAATTTTTTTAAGGAAAATTCATCAATAAAAGCTTGCAAAATATGTGAAAGTAATAAAATAATTGAGTTATCATAGAACATTCTGTAAAACTTGAGTTAAAAATTTTTCAAAATTCATATTTTAATTAAGGTAATATGCTACTCCGGAATGTTTCTCGAAATTTAAAAAAAAATAAAATATGGTTTGAATAAAATTTTAGATTTCAAAATTTAACACCAAAGTTCATACACAAAATCAGTAAACATTACGCTATGTTTTTTGGAAGCTTTTATTATTTGAACAAAGCATTATAATATGAATTAAAAATTTTTTGAAGAAAAGTTATAAAAGGAATCCTGTAAAAAAAGGCATTATCAGAAAGGCAAATATTATTTTAGGGTTCATCATATCTAACTTTTATTTTATCTTAATTTATTCATGACCATTCCTGCCTCTTTCCTTTCATCTACACATTTTTCCTTTCAATTTCCTACTCTTTTTCCACAATTTTCAACTATTTTTCCGCCCCATTTGTCTG
The DNA here is from genome assembly GCA_027564815.1 of Symmerus nobilis. NCBI lineage: Eukaryota > Metazoa > Arthropoda > Insecta > Diptera > Mycetophilidae > Symmerus > Symmerus nobilis. The sequence goes on from JANTOP010000198.1 coordinate 5,758, forward strand.
ATTTTGTCTCTAACATCCCTAAGTTTTTACTATACAACTTTCAACCACCCGACAATTTATCCCAACATTGTTTTCTCGCTATTCCTGATTTATTACCAATAATTCCCGATGTTGGCCTTATTATTCCCTCAATTTTTTTGACCATTCGTTCCCCTACATTCCGGACTATGCGCGAAATGTTTTCGACCATTTCCACAAGTTAAAATTCCTAAATTAAAAATCCATTAAAATTGATTATTACATATCTAGCGTATCCTCCGGATTTCCCTATTCCCCGAGAGAAATTTCCCATCCCTAGGGAAATTTGGTTAAATAATAATTTAGCTTCAAAAATCACACGGATAATTTGAAAAAGTATTTTCATAAACAATTCCAAAAAATAGTCTTTTGAATAATTATTTCGCAAGCAACTTCCTCATCTCTCTCCATTACTATATATCTATGAACGAAAATTCCCTTTAGAAATACCCTAGCCAATTTTCCTATTTATTTCGCAATACAATTTCTGATAAAAACCTTAACATATAATTTTCCATTCAATTTCATAAAAAATAAACACATGAATTTAAATCAACGCCAAATTTAAAAACCCCATTTCCATTCCATGCTCAATTTTTGATTGTAAAATGATTAGATTAAATTAATCAATCATTAACAAACGAAATAAAATAATATCCATTAAATTCTTTACGTATATTCATTAAAGGAATAGTTTACAAAATTTAAAGAAAGGAAAAAGTATTAAAATTTGTCATTGACTGATTTATTAATTATATAATTTGTTTTAACTAATAAATAAAATCAATAGAAAATTTCAATTTCCTTTTTAGTTCTTGTACATAATTAACAATGATTAGAAATAAAATTAATTAATTATTAATATATTAAAATGAGCTATCTTCCTATTTATGAATATTTAAACAAAAACAAAATAATTCTACATAACAATTTAATAATTAAACAGCATTTATGATCGCTTAATGGGAAATTATTAAATAAATTATTATTAATTAAATAGAAGTTTGAATCATTTTTCTTTTATTTTTCCATTAAATTTATTTTATATTTAAATCCAAATTGCCATTTTGTTTAGTGTAATTTCAAAAATTAATTTTCTGTATTTTTTGACTGAATTTATTTCAAATAATAATTAATTTCGATTTAATTAATTTTAATTTTGTCGCCTTTCATTATAAGTTTATATATGAACAAGTATGAATTAAAAATAAGAATAAAATATGTATAATTGTAAGCAAGAAATAAGATAATATTATTATGATATAACTAAGTAGATGACCTATTAAAAATATTATTTATTATTATAATATAATAAAAGAAACGTATGCAATATAAAAAAAATATCTTATGCTTTTTTTTTATTTATATTATTGGTTTTGAGGGTTCTTAATTAGGTGTATTTAAATAATAGTTATTAATAATAAAGTAATCCATTAAGGCCGTACAATAATAATTAAGAAATGGTTTAAAATTACGCCAAATAATTCCTCTGTAAATTTACAGATTTAAAAATTAGAAGAATCCGTACAAAACAATATCTTATAAATGAAATTTATGCTACAAAAATGTCTCCTAAAATTATTTTAGAAAAATTAGAGAAATACCGTCAATGTTCAAAATTATTATTCTAAAAATTCCGTTTAGAAAATTTCTAAAATTTTCGCCCAATAGAAATTTTCACCAATAACTTGAATTTTGAATAAATAATTCTTTCAAAAGGCTCTTCTTTTCTCCAATTAAAATGCAGGATCTTGGATATTTTATGAGAAATGTCAATGGATATCGGTAAGTAAATATATATTTTTTTTCCATAAAAATAGATGCAAAATATTTTTTATTTTATTTAGAATTTTGCTAAATAAAAATAAATTATAATTAAAAGATCTTGTCAGACTTTATTTAAGAAAATAAGATATAAATACAATTAATATAAAAATAATACATTTATGAGATATACAATTCAGATACATATTTTTCCTTAAAACTACTTAAACTTGCTACATATTAGCTTATCTATCTAATTAATTATCGTATTAAATAATATTAAATTTTATCGTTCAGACTCCTTCCGAAAAGTTTTCACATCGTCAGATTTAATTTTCGACTTCTTATCGTCCTCCTTAACTGCTGGTTTATTTTTAATCGTATCCGAATCAGCTAATCTAGAAATATAATAAAAGAAAATTAATTAAACTCGTAGGGAGTGTGGGATTCGGGATTAAGAACTTACGAATATTTCTTAAGTGGTGCCGAATTTTTAATAATATCACTAACTGGAAGCGGTTTAATAAATGTAGTCGGTTTTCCATCGGTCGATCGTCTTGCAAATAATTTCTTAAGCGATCCTGTTTCACGTTTAACTTGTTTCGGCGTTGTACTATCATGCCCTTCCAGTTGAGTTTTTGGTATATGTTCATAACCAACTGGAGTTGTGACAGTTACTAATTCGGCTCCGGTTATTGGTTGGAAGGTTGAACTACCCTGTTTAATCTCTGTATCACGTTTATCATGTTGTTGAGGTTTATGGGAGTTATCTGTAGGTGGAATAACAAGAATCGGTTCACCTAACGTTATTGGTTGTGGTGGTTGGGGTCGTTCTGGTTTTTGTTCCGTTTCACGTTTATCATGTTGTTGTGGTTTATGGAAGTTATCTCTCGGTGGGATGACGAGAATCGGTTCACCCAATGTTATTGGTTGTGGTTGGGTCCGTTCTCCTGGTTGTTGCTCCGTTTCACGTTTATCATGTTTTTGAGGTTCTCGGGAATGGTCCTTCGGCGGGATACCTATTACCTTTTCATCCAATGTAGTAATTGGAACTGGTGTTGAATTTACTGATTCTTTTCCAGTCTCACGTTTTCGATGCTTATGGGTGTGATCATGTCCCTTATGATCTGTATGTTCATGCTTCGCTACTTCACGCTTTCGTAGTCTTTCTGCATCACCATGGCCATCATGACCATCATGACCTTTATGACCATCATGGCCATCATGACCGTGGCCATCATGTCCATCATGTCCATCATGCCCACCATGACCATCTTTCCCATCACAACCATCATCTTTACCCTTATGATCAACCACTCTATCGTGATATTTTCCGTTTGTATCATTGTCATCAATAGATCGTTCATGTTTCGCAGATGAAATTACATGTTCGGGTATCCGATGTGCCGTTACAAATCCTTGTTCATTCTGGTCCTGAAGTTTATCTTTCGTAACAACTGTTGATTGGGTTCGTATATGGTCAATCTTTGCTTTTGGAGTAGTAGGTTCAGGATCGGTTAATAAATCTTTCTTTGGTCCATTTTTCAATACGGTTTCCGTGTCCCGTTTACCAGAACTATGAACATTTTGATGAAATTCAACATCTTTATCTAACCGATCTCGGGACGATCTTTTATTGGTTTCTTCCCGTTCTTCTCCGAAGTAATCTTCGGTTTGTCGCTTCTGTTTCGTATGCAATTCTTTTGGATCGATCATTATTATTCGTTCTGGTGGTTTGGGATCACTTATTATATCAGGGTTGATGGGGGTTGGTCGATTTAATGGGATTGGCTTTTTTGGGGAGGTTTTTGATGATTCGGCTGGCGCCGAATGGGCAACCGTTATAAGTAATAAGAATATGGAAATCTGAAATGGATCATGAATATTGATAATTAGACATCTCTTTATATAAGATATATCCTCAGCAGTGGCGTGCAGTCTGATGCGCTGAAGGCGCAGTGCACGCCTAACTGAAATTATTTTATTTAATAATGTTGTCAATAATCATTAAGCTTATCCAAAGCTTTTAATTAAAATATAATATTATTTTATTCATTAAAACTTTAAAATTAAAAGCTTTGTGGTAAACTAAAATTTCTGTCGAAGCTTTAATGAATTAATTAGAATGCAAATTATTTTTGCCCTTTCTTGAAAAATTAAGTTTTGGCCTAAAATTTTGTATAAATTTGTCTTTTCAATGAGCTTTCGAGATTTTTCAAGCATGTTTTTGTGGAAAAATTAAGATTTCATGAAAGGACTGATATCTGGATAGAAAATATATTTTAAAACGTAAAAAATTGAGTTCTCAACTTAAAGCTTTCTTTGAGCTTACAGTGGATTGAGAAAGTGTTCAACGAAAATTTCATATTTCATCTAAATTTAATGAATCAAATTAAAATTTGATTCTAAATTAAATAAAATGATATCTTAATTTTAAGCTTTCAATGAGCTTTCAAAATTGTTCTTTTTTGGGAAAATTTGAAATTTTGTTAAGGGATTGTTAGGATAGTCTGTTTAGAAAATAGATTTTAAGACGTAAAAAATTAACTTCGAAACTTAGAACTTTTGTTAAGATTTTAATAGTTTGGATATTTAATGAATTGGGAAAAATTCAATTTCAATTTATATAAAACGACATTTTAATTGTAAGCTTTGAAAGAGCTTTGGAGATTTTTGAAGCTTTAATTTCGAAAAAGCTCAAATTTTGTTAAGTGATAGCGTGGTAGTTATCTCGATAGAAAATAGATTTTTTACGTATAAAATTAAATTCAATATTTGGAAGCTTTCGCTGCGCTTTTAATAGTTTGGGTAAACTTTCTGCGAACATTCTAAATGTCATTTAAATATAATGAATCGGATAAAAGTTCGATCCCAAATTATATAAAAATGACATTTGAGCTTTTTTTTCGTAAAAGTGGAAATTTGATTAAGGTTTGATCGTTATCTGTATAGAAAAGAGATTTTAATACGTTAAAAATAAGGTTCGGAATATAGAACTCTCTAGGAGCTTTTGTACGAAAAGTTTAGCTTTGATATTTTTGTATTTTTTCTCAACTAATTTACAAACTTCCTGCGTCATTACATTTTTTTAGATCCGAAGAAAATATCCGGAAAATCCAGATCAAATGTCTAGATGTTCGATATTCAAATTTCTCGGTGCGAGCCTCTACAAATTTCTGATATTTCTTATATAAACTTCAACTTTTCCGAAATATTTAATTTTTCTATTTTTACCTAACTGTCAAAGCAACTTTCTGCGTTTTACATTTTTTCCGGCCCAGGAAAATATAAAATTCTGTGCACCTCAGCTAAGGATATTACATATTGGCTTCTTTTAGAAGTCGGTGTAGTCCGACGAACGAAAAATTTAATAGAAACTCGTAATTTGATGCAAATTAGAAATAAAATTGAACATAAATTGACAAATAGACAATTTTATGGAATCTCAAAATTACAAGAAAATTGAAAAATTTTGTGTAAATCCGAGATTTTTTATGTTTAACAATTTTATGAAAATTTGAGAATATGCAAAAATTTGGGAATATTTCATGCAAATACTAATTTTTTTTTTTGAAATTGGAAAATTCCAAAAATGTTGCTAAAATTTAAAAGAAACATGGGCAAATTTCATGAAAATTGAAAAATTTCAGAAAAATCAATAAATTTTATATTAATCGATTTAAAAATAAATCGAAGAGGATTTAAAACTTGAACATTCCGGGGAGATATAAGTTGATATTGGTGATTATTATTTACTACATTCTCTCCTTATAAATCGAAAAAAATCCGAGAAATTCGGAGAGAGTTAGAACAGTCGAAATACTATGAAAATGTTTTTGAATCTCGGAAAACGGAATTATTTATGGAATTATTAGGATTTTAAAAATCGAAGATTTTGCTTGTAATTAATAATTGACTTTTCCAGAGATTTTCTTCGGTACATGGAGAATCTAAAAACGAAGAATTGTCCTCAAATAATCAAATAGACAAATTAAATTCTCAACATTTTAAAAAAATCTACCGCTAAATTTTGGTAAGGGGTGAAATGGCGCTTCTTAATAAATTAGAACCCTTCGCAAATAATAATAATAAATTAATTTTCCAAGAATTTTCTTCTCGACATGAAAAATCTTATTACGCAGAATTGTTCTCAAATTATCAGATAAATAATCAAATTAAATTCTCAAAATTTAAATAAAATCAACCCCCGAATTTTGTTAACAGATTTAGGAAATGAGACCCTTTTGCAAAATCAAAGATTTCGCTTGTTATTAATAATTTAATTTCCCGATAATTTTCCTCTGGACATGGAAAATATAATTACGCAGAATTGCGCTAAAATAATCAAATAAACTACTTAAATTCTCAAAATTTTAGAAAAATCAACCCCTGAATTTTAGTAAGTGGTGAAATATTGATTTATTAGAAATGAGAACATTTCGCAAAATCGAAGATTTTGCTTCAAATTAAGGGTTAAATTTGCCAACAATTTTCCTCTGGACATGGAAAATCTAATTACGCAGAATTGCGCTCAAATTAAATTCTCATAATTTCAAAAACATCAACCCCTGAATTTTGGTAAGGGGTGAAATATTGATTTTAAAGAAATGAAAACCTCTCGCAAAATCAAAGATTTTGCTTATAATTAATAATCGACTTTTCCAAGAATTTTCTGTTGGACATGGAAAATCTAATTACGGAGAATTGTTCTCAAGTAATCAAGTGAACAATTTAAAATCTAGAAATTTTAAAAAAATCAACCCCTGAATTTTAGTAAGGGGCGAAACATCGCTTTTTAGAAAATGAGAAAGAACCTCTTGCAAAATCTTGGATTTTGCTTAAAATTGATGACTGAATTTTCCACCAATTTTCCTCCAAACATTCTAATTAAGCAGAATTGTTCTCAATCAATCAAATAAATAAATTAAATTCTCGAACTTTAAAAATAATCAACCCCTGAATTTTAGTAAGGGGTTAAGTCTAGCTTTGTAGAAAATGAGAACCTTTAGCAAAATCGAAGATTTTGCTTATAATTAATAAATGATTTTTCCAAGAATTTTCTTCGAGAAATGGAAAATCTAATAACGCAGAACTGATCTTAAATAATCAAGTATACAAATTAAATTTTCGGAATTTTTAAAAAATCAACCCCCGGCATTTTGGAAAGGGGTGAAACATCTCTATTTGGGAAATGAGAACCATTTGCAAAATCTTCGATTTTGCTTGAAATTAATAACTGAATTTCCCAACAATTCTCCTCCGAAACATGGAAAATCTAATTGGGCAGAATTGTTCTCAATCAATCAAGTAAACAAATTAAATTCCCGAAATTTAAAAATAATCAACCCCTGAATTTTGTTAAGGGGTGAAACGTCGCTACTTAAGAAATGAGAATATCTCCTTCGATTTTGCTTGTAATTATTAATTGATTTTTCCAAGAATTTTCTTCGGGACATGGAAAATCTAAAAACGAAGAATTGTCCTCAAATAATCAAATAAACAAATTAAATTTATAAAATTTAAAAAAATTCAATCCCTGAATTTTGTCTAGGTGTGAAACATCGCTTTTTGGGAAATGAGAAAGAATCTGTCGAAAAATCTTCGATTTTGCTTGAAATTAATGATTGAATTTCCCAACAATTTTTCCAACAAATTAAAATAATTTTCCAATTTTCTGTTTTTCATATTAAAATTTTTATGAAATTCTTTCTATTTTCATGAAACACAAAATGTACAAATATTAAATAAAATTTTCCGATCTATGAATTACAGAATTAAAATAAAAGTTTTTTTATTCTGATTATTCGAGAAATTTCTGATTTTAATTTAGAGAAGAGGTATTTCTTAGTGAAACACTTTTGATATATAAATTTGAAAATTCCAGATAAATTTAGTATTTATATTTCTAGTTGCCAAATATCACTCACGCTTTTCAACATTTTTCCAATCGCTAGTTGATTTAATCAATTTTAAATAAAATGAATGAACTTTTAATTCTAATATATATTCCACTGTAATGTTATCTACTAAAACTATCGTGATATATCCTTAAATATAAGTTAGCTAAGCTATAGCTAGTTCTTTAAACCGATTAAATGAATAACTGATTTAAAATATTCAATTGAATTTTTATTTATACTCAAAATTTCATCAAGTAACAATTATCCATGCTAAATACATATGAGGAAAAAATTAAACAAAAATACCCATAAAATCCATACCAATATCCGAGTATATTTAAATTAAATATACATGCAAGCATTATAATTAAGATTTAACATCAACCAAATGTCCATTCATGAAACAGAAGATCATCTAAGAAAATCATATATACATATTATAGGGAGTTCCACCCAAATTGAGTGTCCTTATTCTGAAAGAGGACCTGATCTTATAGAATAAAAAATTTTAAAAAACTACTATCCCTTCACCTGTGACCTTAAAATGATAATGATAGACGTTCCTTTTAGGACATCCCTCTATCTACACCAATAAAATGGTACACTTTGAATATCTCCTCAAAGGTGCTAATTATATTTTATTTTAATGTAAATAAGAAAAATTTCTTAATAATTACTAAAGAAAAAATGAGATTTCTTGTCAATATTATTATATTTTTAGGCTAATCAGAGAAAAAAGCAACCTTTTTTTTATATATATTTTGGGAAAACACACTAATCAGCGATTGTGTGCCGGACTATCTAGTAAATATTGATAGAACCGTTTTGTACAATATTATAATAATTTTATAATAATTTGTTTGCTAATCTTATTTGAACTTAATTTATAATTTTTCTCCTCTTCTTTTTTTTTTGTCTATTTAAAATCTTTTAGAATTCATTGGCAACGGAAGAAACAAATGAGAAAGCTCTTATATTGTTTAAACTTCGATGGACGGTGGTTTTTATTTTAGGATTATCAGAAGAAATAATTCAATATTTATTTGATAAATAATTAGGAATAATATTTCTTGTAAATTTCTTATTTAATTATTTTAATTCGAATACAATACAACATTAACAAAATTATAAATTTATAATTAGAATTCAATTACCAAAATCGATGTCATTTATAAGCAATTGAAATATATAATTATAACAACTATATGATAATATCTTTTTAAGTATAATTAGAGAAATAAATTAATTAAAGCTTATGGGTTAACAATTTCTTAACTGATAATAAAATAATTTTACTGATTACAATATTTATATTTAATCAATTTATTAACACCTTCAGCAGGTTTATGTAATTGAATGATATTTATTTTTTCATTCACTTGCAAGAAGATACTCATTTTCTTATGTCATTTTATTTGTTTTGTAAAAAAATTGAATTTTTGGCCTGCAAATTTTATTTAATGAATTTATTGCTATTCGGTGTATATATCAATAATGATGGGGTCTTGTTGATTTTAATCTTTCTCGTTTAAGTAATTGATTTGCTGAAGCAATAATCAATATTAATAAAATATTGATTTTTAATTGAAGGTCTTTATCCTTGTGATACCTTAAATATTCCTTACGGTCATTCATTTAGATGTATCGAGGTTTTTTCATAAGATATTATGTGTGTCAAATATGTATAGTATCTAAAAAGTTAAAATTATTCTAGGTAATTCCTTATATTAAATTGATTGAAATAAAATGATTCATAAAATGTCTATAAAAACTCGGTTGTCTTAATGTACCACAAGAAATCAATTTATTATCATTTAAGTTGGAACACAAATATAAAATCTTCCATCCAAAATACTGATCCAAATAATCCAGTATTTTTTGTTAAAAAATCAATTATTTGCCAAAAAAAAAAAACCTGTAAATTAACAATATAGATATTTGTATGCATCAGATAAATAATAGATGATAGAACAATAAATTCGGCCTTCAATGGTCGATTATACGAATAAAAGAAAAATATTCGTTGACGTAGGAAAGGTAGGAAATAGGTGTAATTTTATAAATTTTATAAATCAAATCTTTAGAAATTGACTATGAAATTGTGGAAATTTAGAAAAAATATTATGTTCTTCTGTTAGTAAAAATTCGAGAAGAATTTTGAACTATACAACTACAATTTAAAATTATCGTATTGCTAAAAAAGCTCTTCCGAACAATGGTTGTTGATAACAAAGAGTATTTTGTTAACGTTTTTAACATAATATATTACTAGTTTCTTTTGCAATTTGTCAACTTAAGATTACTGATACTTAGACCGGCATGCCCATATTTTCTAGATATATTTATATTTAGCAAATATTTATATAAAGTTATTGAGACCAGCCTTTCCATTGTCAAGCTAAGGCGATCGGTTACCAGAAATAATTTCTATTTTTTTAAAAGAATGTTAATAAAATAAAATAAAATCATTAAAATTAATTAATTGTTTATTAAAGAATATTTAAATTATAAAATTTAGAATTAATTGTAAGTCGATCTAAAAATAAAAACGATCCAAAAATATAAAATTACTCAAAAATAAGTTTGACTAAAATTGACTATAAAATTCGACATCACGATATCGGTGTACTTACCTCATTTAAACCAAAAATTATACCGACATTTAATTATAGTTAAGTATAACTATTATAGTAGACACCAATTCTTTCAATTAATTCTGTAATTGTATGATAATCGGAAAAGTTCCAAGAATATTGGAAAATTTTAAAAAGTTTAACGAACGCGGAAAATATTTTTTCAATTTTCATAAAGTAGTTCAATTATGAAGAGATTTCTCTTGTTTTAGCGAATTCTCAGATTTTTTAAATTTTTCCCAAATTTCGCATGAAATGCACGGTTGTGCTTCTCATATTGGAGAATTTCTTGAAAAATTTGAAAAAAATTCGAGAAATTGCATTGAAATCTGACGAGATTCTTGTGGGTTTGGCCAGATAGAAACAGTTTTACCTAATTTTTTTGGGAATTTTAAAAATATTTATTTATTTATTTATTTATTTATTTATTATTTCGTCAACGGAGGATATACTCCTACTGACAGAAGATACAAAAAATGTAATTCTTATTTTATTTTATTATATTTTATCCTTTTTTTGTTTTTTTTTTCAAATTATTTGCGGCTGCAGCCGACTTCAAATCGCCCTGGCATTTGCCTAAAAATCAGGGAAGACTGCAGAAAAACCTGATTAGGGTACATTAAATTAGTGCCTAGAATAAAGAATAAGAAGAGAAATAAATTAAAGTTATATATTGTAGTTATATAGATAATTATGTTAGTTTGGAAACATGCAATAAATACCTTCACCTAATAAAGTATGTATCCCTAAATATTAGTAAATCATGCCAAATTTAGGGTTTCTGGACTCGATTCGACTCGACTCAGACTCGCCGAGTATTTGGGAAATTGCACGGACTCGTCGAGTCCGAGTCTTTGAAATTTTACAATACTTTCAACTGAAATTTGTGGTCGTGCTGTATTAAAAATAAAATGTACTCAAATTTATTTATAAATTTATTTATTTAATTTCAAAATTTTTAAACCGTGCCGTTTAGTACCAAGATAATTCGCCTCGTCTGAATTATCTTGGTGTGAACGACAAACTTTGGAATTTTTTCCAAATAGGCGATACGCATTTGCATTTTAAAATAGGATTTTGCAAGGTAAAAATAGAATTTTGCAAGGTGAAAATAGTTTGATTGGCTTTATATGAAGGAACATAACCAATATTTGCAAAATCATATATTAACCTTGCAAAATCCTATTTTTCAAAGCAGATTCCCACTTTTACAATGCAAATTCACCCATTCAAAATTATTATCTCTCCCGAGGCCTTATCGGTCTTATTGCATTATGGAAAGTGCCTGAAGTCATTCGGGAAGAAAGTGTAAGAAGCCATGTAGGCCTTATTGAACTTTTAAAGTGTAATAAGTCAGAAAAGTACTAAAAGTACTATATAGCTTCTAGCACTTTTCTCGTAGGGATTATTACAATTGGCTTGTTGCAAGGCCCCTTTCGATTGTTTGTTATTCTACACTAAAGAATAAAAGTGCCTTGGTTGTCTCCGCGTTGGGCTCCGGCAGCCGAGTTAACAGCGAGACGCGAGACACTCACCTGTTAATTATACATTGAATATTGTATAAGAATAATTAAAAGTTAATTTTAAATTAAATTAATTCTTTCAAGAAGTTTTCAAACTGTTCATTTAGTATTTTAAGTAAATTTTTACAAATAATTTGATCCTAGAAATAATTTTTGCAAAATTTGAACAATTTTTTCGGGATTTTAAAAATATATGTTTAGAGAGAGTACCCTGGTCTTATAGTATTGGTTGATGAGCAACATTATAACGTATCAATGTATAAATTTTCAAATTCTAAATTTTCGGAAAACTTACATTTTCCAAAAAAGTATCCGTTTTATCTATTGTACTCCTAGTGGCGTACGGTCAACATCTCAAAACGTGTGCAGAATTTTATGACCCCTTAACAAAATGTTACAGCCTTTATCGTTTGCTTAATTCAGAGCTATTACTTTTAGAGATATTCTTCGACCGGAAAAAAACGTAAAAACGCAGAAAGTTACTTTGACAATTATGTAAAAATAGAAAAATTAAATATTTCGGAAAAGTTGAAATTTATCTAAAAAAAATCAAAAATTCCTGAACCGCGAGAAATTTTAATATCGGGATATCGAGATATTTGATCCGGATTTCCCGATAATTTTCTACGCATCCAAAAAAATGTAATGATGCAGGAAGTTTATAAATTAAATGAGGAAACATTTAAAAAGATCAAAACTAAACTGTTCATACAAAATCTCCGTACAAACTTTATTTTCTGAACCTCATTTTATACGTTCTAAAATCTATTTTCTACCCAAAAAATGTTCCTTTAACGAAAATTCGAAAGCTTATTGAAAGCTTCAAATTAAAATATCGTTTTAGGAACTGAATTTTTTTCCGATTCATTAAATTTAAATGAAATATGTAATTTTCCCAGAAATCTTGTCCAAACTATTAAAAGCGCATAGAAAGCTCTGACTTCCAAACTTAAGTTTTCACTTGTAAAAATTTGTTTTCTATCCAGATAACAGTCTCTTAACGGTATTTCAATTTTTTCCAAAATAAAGCTTTAAATTCTCGAAAGCTTATTGAAAGTAAAATTAAAATTTCATTTTTTTAAATTCTTGGAATCTAATTTTTATTCGATTCATTAATCCAAATTCGATTCATTAAAAGCTTTCTCTATCCACTGTAAGCTCAGAGAAAGCTTTTGATTTCATACTTTATTTTTTCCGTTCTAAAATTTATTTTCTATCCAAATATCGGTCCTTTCACGAAATTTCAAATTTTCCCAGGAAAACTTGGCCAGGAATAGGAAAGACAGTAGGAATTGAACGATATTAAGAGAATTGAATTAAATGCCGAGAAAAGATAAGATTAAGTCTAGGAAACAACGCAAGAGAAAAGTCGGGTAAAATTCGATAAACTCGGGAAGAATCTAACTGTCCCGGGAAAATGTTAGAAAATCAGAAGGACTTTACGCAAATATCGACAAAGTTGGCAAAGAAACGTATAAAAAATAGGAGAAGTTGATATTATGAAAAGTCGGGAAAAATTCGAATTCATTTGGGTAAGATGCGGGAGATGTCAGGAGAAAATTGGAATTGGGAAAATTTCAAGTAGATGTCAGTAAAAAACTAAATAATAAAAATGGGCGATAATTGGAGCTATGGCAATTTCTAGGAAAATTCCAATTAATTATAGAAAATCGGGAAAAGGAGAGAACACTCTAAAAACAGCATGTAATATTACACCGACGGTATTATAAGAAAATTACGTAGAAAATGTACCTGATGTTTAATTTTACATCTTTTATGTGTAATATAATAGTAAAATAGAAA
>JANTOP010000209.1:0-19396 GCA_027564815.1 Symmerus nobilis
ATTAATTCTACGTATATTTACTACAAGAATCAGGAGTTTTTGAAAAATTGATCCTAGAAAAAAAAGATTGGGAACTGACCCCTTAAATTTAAATGAAATTCAGCATTTTCGCAGAAAGTTCTCCCAAACTATTAAAAGCTCAAAAAAAGCTCTAAGTTTCGAACTTAGTCTATTACGGGTAAAAATCTATTGTCTATCCAGATTAGGATCCCTTAATAAAATTTCAGTTTTTTTCAAAATAAAGCTTTAAAAAGGGACAAAGCTCATCGAAAGCTTAAAATTAAAATTTAATTTAATATTATTGGGAATTTAACTTTCATTCAATTCATTAAATTTAGATAAAATATGAAATGTTCGCTAAAAGCTTTCTCAAGGAAAGCACTAAGTTCTGAACTTAATTTTTTTCGTTTTAAATCTATTTTCTATCCAAATAACGAATTTTTGACGAATTTTAAAATTTTTCCAAAAAAAAGCCTAAAAAATCTCGAAAGCTCATTAAAAGCTTAAAATTTAAATGTAATTTTATATAATTTGGTATCGAATTTTTATCCAATTCATTAAATATAAATTAAATATGGAATTTCCGCAGAAAGCTTGTCCAAACTGTTGAAAGCGCAACGAGAGCTCAGAGTATCGAACTTAATTTTTTACATCCGAAAATTTATTTTCTATTCTAAAATTAGCCTTATAAGGATATTTAAATTTTTTCCAACATAAAGCTTTTCAAATCTCAAAAGCTCATTAAAAGCTTAAAATTAAAACGTAACTTTATATAATTTAGATAAAATATGAAATAGTCGTTAACAGCTTTTTCAATACATTGTAAGATCAAAAAAAGCTTTAAGTTTGGAACTTAAGTTTTTACGTTTTAAAATCTATTGCCTATCCACATATTAATAACATTAACATATTGTCCATTCATGAAATTTCAAATTTTCCCAAAAAGTAGATTTCAAAAATCTCGAAAGACAATGAATTCCTTCATAATAATTTGCATTCAATTCAATTGAAATCATTAAAGCTTTTGAAAAGATTTTAATTTTCCAAAGGTTTTTAACGAAAGTTTCTGGTTTCATTTATATTTATTTATCGGGCAATGAAATACATTTGAAAATGAATCAAACAATATTCTAATTAAAAGCTTTGGATAAACTTTGGGAAATTTCCTAAGGCTCTTTCAGCCAATTTTAAATTTCAATAGAAAATAGACCGCAATTTAAAGCGGAAATGTAAAAATATCTTTCAGCTTTTAATTTTTCAATTATGTTAATTATGGGGAAAAAAATTAGATTCCATACGGATTAAAATATTAAAGCTTTCGATGAGCTTTTGGAACTTTCTTAAAACTTTACTCATAATTCAGTCTAATTTGATAAAAAAATTAATAAAATAATTCAAAGTTATTAAATAAAATAATTTGAGTTAGCAATTTACATTGGTTACAATTTTGTCCATATTTCAGGAGTGCTCTGCGCTTCAGATTGGACGCCACTCGTCCGATGATATCAATGTGTGTAATGTGTGGAGTCAGGGTCTCTTGTGGATTGGTCTCACTCCAAATGACGCAATTTTGCTGGTCCATCCACATCCATCACTGAACACAATTTTGTCATAAAACAACGGGTTCCAACTGCTCTAGAACCAAATCGACGAAAGAACAACGCATATGATAGTCTCGTGGCTTTAATTCCTACACCAGCTGAATGTTATACGGGTGTAGGCCAAGATCCTCGGACGGACAGAGCTTTCGTAAGTTCTATTGCTGCAGCAATACTATATCTCAATATTGCAATCATTTTATTTTAATTAAATTAAAATTTATTTTCAGTTAGCAAAGCAACAAATTCCTATATGACGTCAATATCAGACATTCCCATAAAGCGTCAATACGCCCATAATGGTCTGACCTCGAACTTTAAGATGAAGAGGTCCAAACAATGTCTAATGGAAATTTGAAATATCATCTCTTAACAGATGTAATTACAAATAATAATAGTCAATTAATGAGCTGCTCACGTCACAACTCGTGAAGAAGTCATCGCACCCATTTCTGGTTAAACCAAGTCATGCTTCTAATTCATCTATACTTAATTATTAAACTATCAATCAATTCTTTTTATAAATTTATCAATTAAATAAATAAATAAATATGTAATATGTAATATGTAATAATAATATCTTAAGATCTTATAACTTATAACTATAGGGTATTTTTCAAATGCAATATCATTCGAAGCATGGTCATAAATAGGTACCCATCCTATATAAAAGGGACTCCACCGAAATTTCTATTCCATTTAATTCGAATGCTATTTTCATTATTTTCAAGGGAAAATTGATTATTCATTTTAAATTACATTGATTCATTTTTGTTTTAATCATTATGTAAGCATATTGTTAGATTAAATACCGAGTATAGTATAGTGTGAACTTGGGTCACATTATGAATTAAATCAATCAATTCGAATGAAATTAAAAAACGATTGCACGTATTTTCTTTCCGTTAAATTAACTTTCGAAAATAAATGTCTTTCAATAACATTCAATTAAATATCATCATGAATAGTTTTTATTTAAATTAAACTTGAACTCAATTTTGGGGGATTCACCATTATGGTTGTTAAACAATACAAATAATTATTACTAACAAAATAAAGATAAACTATGAATGGTTTTTAAGTTTAAAAACCAAACCGAATTTTAAATAATTAGTTATTATTATTTTAAGAAAATGTTAAACAAATATCGAGATAATTCATAAAAATAATACAAATAAAAATAGGAAATTTCGTTCATTATTCATGGTACTTAATTCCTTTAATAATCACTATTACTTATAGACTTTATTTAATCCAGATCTAAATTTTTACTAATTTTATCCTCAAATACATATAATTTTAACTAAATTAAATTCTTAAAGATTAACCCTAAGGATATATTTAAGTTCTAGGTTAAATGATCCTTAGGTAAGTACTATTCCATCACCAATAAGACTTCTATGTAAAGAACGAATGGAATTGAATTTCTTGGGTGATAAAACCTAGGATGCGTTTCGCAGAATTTCACGAAAATTGTACCACTCCAATTACTACTTTCGACAATACAATATCCAAAATTTCAGCAAATTTCACCGATGCGTTCCAAAAAAAAAAAAAAACAATTCTCCTATAAATCGATGGGATTTTGGACATCTAAATTTGAAATTCGAAAACGGTAAGAACTGTTTCAGAGAATTTCACCAAAATTATACCAGCTCAACTACTACTTCACATAATTTAATACAGAAAATTTCAATTAATTTCACCGATGGGTTCGCGAAATATAAGAATTTAAACGAATCGCTACCTTTTCAAAACTGTCTATTTCAGCGTCGCTTTCAATTAAATGAATAACTATTAAAACAAATAATTTTGACTGATTTTTTAATAGTATATTTAACAGGGTACATATATGTCAATTGTATCCAAGGTCCAGGATTCAGGGTTCCATGTTAAAAACAGACAGTTCTCCTATAAAAAAAATATGAGGTTTGGGACATCTAAATTAGAAAGTCGAAAATAGCAAGTTCCGTCTCGCAGAATTTCACCAAATTATTGCCAAGTTATTGACTACCCCAAATATTAGAATTTTCAAAATTTCAACTAATTTCACCGATGCATTTGCGAAATATATGAATCTAAACAAATCATTGCATTTCCAAAATTATAAATTTCAACTGTAGAAATTAAATAATAAATATTAAAATAAATAATTGATACATATTTTTTTATTAATTAAATTAATTTTTATTTTAGATTCCAGCATCAGGACATTATTGTTAAAAAGAAATTATCATGTAAATATTATAGAATTTGGGATTTTTGGGACACCTAAATTTGAAATTCTAAAACGGTAAGAACCGTTTCAGAGAATTTCACCAAAATTATACCAGCTCATCTACTACTTTTCTCGATATAATACCCAAAATTTCAATTAATTTCACCGATGCGTTCTTGAAATATATGAATTTCTATTTATATTTCACTTTGGGTCTCACTAAATGCTAAATACAATTTTATTTAATATTTAATGAGCTAATAATATTTTAAATACTGAATACCCATTAGAATCAGAGATCGTTAGGGTTCATTAAGCATTAAGTATATTTGAAATGGCTATATTTACTTACATGAGCGGACTTAGATCTTCCGCTTCGGATCTACAAAAATGTTAAATTAATTAACGTTTAGAATCGACCAAAGACCATAAGAAAATTGTTTTACAAATTAAAATTTGGGGAACCGGAAAATTATTAATTGAAATTACTGGAATAGAAATACCTAAAATCTCGTTATTCGAAAGACTCTTTATTATTACCCATTTCGTAAGAAATCTAGAGCGCAAATGAACCCAAGTGGCGACATAAAAATCTAATATGCCAGCTAATGGGTTTTTTATGTAACATAATCGATGCGATCCTTCGCAAACAACCTGATTTTTTGGGAAACTCTCTTAAGGAATCGGAAAATCTAGTCATGCGAAATTATACCTAGGGGTATAGTGAGGAAATTCTGAAACAAACATTTTCAAAAAATTGATCTACTGATTTTATGGGAGTCGATATAATAATACTTTGGAAAAACTGTTACATCTCGGTTAGTCACTTGTAATTTCCAAGGAAATTTAAATTTTAAAATTTTTTAAAAGGATTCACATATATAGAGGATAAATTGAGTGATCTATCAATACCATCAGGTCGGGGGTCGGCTTAAAATATAAATTTTTAAAATCCCGTCAAAAATTGAATTGTTAGAAAGTTTATAAATTCAATAAATTTTTGTTCAAAATATTCTTAAAAATTTTAAAGAAATCTTTTGATAATCTTTTAATCCGGTAATTTTACTTTTTCCAAAAAAAAAAATCGAGGCGACGAAAATCTTCGATTTTATAGAATTTTCCTGATAGTCCTCGATTTTTGAGAGTTTCTCTTTATATCCCATAGCTAATTTCTGGTCTAATTTCTGTATGAACCCCTTCAAATTCTATCTGGCTTCTTTTCATGTGTTCCTTAAATTAAGGATGCCATATCCTTAAAATTATTATATAGAAGAGAATATCGATATGGTCTGAAAATTAGAGGACATAATATACAACAAGATAGCATTTGTAATGAACATATAACTTAATTATCCTAAACCAAAACCAATTCACTCCAAACAACCTTTATGTCCTTCGACAGTGCCACTTTTATAGTGTAAATTTCTGGCATTTCTTAGAAATTATCATTTAAATTCAGCATATTTTATTGGAATTTAAAATTTAATTTATGTATTAAGGAATCTAAAATCTAAGGCCCCAATTTAAAAGTAGAGAAACTGTTGAGTTATCATCTTTCTTTCTCTTGACTTTGTTACTTCCTTTTTGACTATTTGTTAAATGGTTGTGAAGGAACAGTAGGATTGGAAGTTGTTAAAATAATTTATATCCGCAGGTGGAATTTTTAATAAAAGCCAGGGAAAAGTCGTTAACCAGCAGGGAAAGATCATAAGTTTAGTCCGAAAAGGATCGTACTTTCTCCAAAAACGGGAATACAAAATCTTTTTATTCATTTTTTGGCCCATTGGATAAGTCATTTTAAGAAAATTTTATTTTCCTAGAAATTCTTAAAAAAATCTTGAACAAAAACCGATCGAATTTATTAGCTTTTAGACAAGCGGGTTTTTGATGGGGTTTTAAAAATATATGTGATGAGGGAATACCCTGACTTTAAGGTATTTATAAATCACTTAAATCAGCTTTTATTTCAATCCATTTCGAAATTTTAAAATATCAAATTTTCCGGAAAATTATAAGGATTTTTAGGAAACGTACCCATTTCCCAGATGGTTTTTTATATATCAAGTCTTATAAAATCAGGGGATTAATTTATTAAAAAATTTTTTTTTTATAATTTCTTCACTGTACCTTAGTACAGGTTAATTTTAACATAATCAGAAAATCGAATTCTCTAATAAAATTTCCCGGAAATTTCACAAATCTATCCTTGCGTCGATTTTTTATCTAAAAAAAAAATCGGATGGATTAAGGGACACGTTAGACAAAAATTGAATTGAAGAGCTCATAACTGGCTTAAAGAATATTTTCTCTCGAAATCCTGAAATTAATTTTGGATTTACCTCATAAGATGTTCAGGGAAAAAGTTTCATATAATTTTAGTGAATTTTCCTTAATAAAAAATGTAATTCAAAATTTATGATCCGAAAAAATATTTAAAAGAAAATCAACAATTTTCATAAGTGAGAACTTGGTAAAAAAAATTTTTTTCCCAAATCGCGAAAACGCACTTTTAGCTTAACTCACGAGGTACTCAGGAAAAATAATTTCAGTAAAATCGAAAGAAATTTTCTTAAACAAATTGAATTTTAAAACTCTGATTAATAAAAATAGCCCAAAAAATCGATTTATGAACGTAGGAGAAAACGAGTGACTCAAAATAATTTTTTTTTCAAAAATCCTGAAATCAATGTTTAGTTTTCTTCCTTAAATACTCAGAAAAAAATGTACCTACAGCCAAATCGAACGAAATTTTGTTAAGAAAAATTTTTATTTCAAATATTGTGATAAAAAAACTTACCAAAAAATCGATTGAGAATAGTTGAATGGAAATGAACCACTTTCCCCAAGCTCACAATTGGCTAAAAAAAATGCCGGAAATCATGTAATTAGTTTTATGTTTAGCTAATTAAGTATTCAGGTTAAAAATTTCAGCCAAATTAAATACAGAACTGACCCAAAAAAATTTTTTTTTTAATTTTGAAAATTGTTTCGAATGAAAATCGATGCAAATTTGATTTTTTAGCGTATATCTAACAGTTTCCCGAAATACTCTAAATTTCGGAAAATTTTATTAAGGAATTAGAAAATCTGCTTATACAAAATTAAACCTAGTGGTCCAGGGAGGAAATTGTAGAACAAACTTCTTTAAAAAAAATTAACCCGCTGATTTTGTCGGGTTTTTTATAAAAAAAAAGTAGGAAAATAAGTACTTTTCAAGGAAAGGCTTAGAATTTCTAGGAAAATTGAATATTTTTAAATTTCTCGATTAAATATAAACAGGGGATGATTTCAGTGATCTAATGGCATGTTAAGATCACCTTCCAAATAATCCCGCCAAAAATCGATATGTAAAAAAACTAATAGTAAAGTCCTAGATTGTCTTCAATCTTCGGCCAATTTGCTTCCCCATTTTTCTTCTTTATTCATCAAAATTATCAAAAAAATGTCCTAAAGGAAATTGGGTTGAAAGCTAATATCAAGATTTTACAAAAGAAAATTATCTGAACAAGACGAGCTATAAAAAAATTCATTATTTTCCTTCACTTCATTTTTGCTCCTTTTTAACCAAAATTTCAATGAAAAAGGTACATTCTCAGGAAATATCTGCCTGTAATTTGCAGGAAAAAATTAAAATCTTGAAAGTTCGAAGTTATATCATTTAAAGAATGATCTGCGTGATCTAATTACATAAAAATTTTGATGCCAAAAATCCAAATTATGAAATTCTCAATTTTCAAGAGCCTCATGTTCAAAATGATCCCATATTAGAAGGTGGAATTTCAGATCTTCTTCAAAATCAGGGGTTTAATTTTTAAAAAAGTATGTTTTACAATTTCCTAACTGTACCCTAAAGTAAAATTTTGCCAAATCGGATTTTCCGATTCTTTAAAAGAATTCCCGAATTTATCCGAAAAACTTTCGAAGCCTAACGAATTTTTCTCTACTTTCTTGGCTTATACCGATACATATATGCGAGGGATTTGTCTATAAAATTATTTCGATAGTTTCTGATTTGATCAGACCATTTTTGATTTTTTCGATTTTTTTTGTCATTCTTCTCGACTCATAAATTCTTACCGAGTTTTCATAATATAATATTTTCTCGATTTTCTGGATTTTTCTGGATTTATAAATTCCACTCTTCAGGTTACACCAGACCTCTTAACTCTCAATAGTTCAGGACTAAATTATTTCTCGGTCTTAAATTACTCTGACCTATTTTACAGAATCTCAAGAGCCAGTGGGGTGCAAAGTAAGCCGCAGAGGACGCAGAGCACACCTGAAATATGATCCAATTTCTCATAAGTCTTGATTGAATTGACTTATTGAATTTTTTCAGAACATTTTCTCGTTTTCTCGTATTATTTGTTGATTTTCTAGAAATTTTCCGAAATTTCCTGAGTATTTATTCAACTTTCAATGTTCCTAGTGTTTTAGTTGACTACTTCAACTTCAAATGTTGTTGACATTTTGCCCAAAATTAATCTGGAATCTGGAATAAAGTTACATTCGGAAATTAGAGCTTTCTTTTAGCTTCCAAATTTTATAAAAGCTTTTTGAGAAAAATTTCAAACTCGATTTAAAATTCAGTAATCGGATGAGAAAGTAGATTCCAAACAAATAAAATAAAATTTGTATTAAAAGCTCTCAGTGAATTTTGGGGACTTCAATGAGGCTTTTTTGAATAAATTTGAAATATCATTGCAGTCAAAAATTATTTGGCAGAAAAATATGTTACAAAACGTATAACAGTAAATCCCGAACTTATAAGCTTTCTTTGAACTTTTCCGATTTTGAAAAACATCCGATTTGATTAAATTTTCAGTAATCCAATGAAAAGTAGAGTACATAGAGTAAATAAAAATAAAATTTGAATCAAAAGCTCTCAATGAGCTTTGGAGACTGTAAATGGGCTTCTTAAAAGAAAATTCGAATATGAAATTTCGTTGCAGTAAAATATAGATTTCAACACGTATAAAATTACATCCAACGCTTAAAGCTTTCTTTGAGATCTCAAATTTTTCAAAAGCTTTTTGGGAACACTTTAAATTTTAATTAAATTTAATTATTCGGATAAAAAACAGATCTGAAACTGAATAAAATAAAGATTTAAATAAAAGCTTTTATCAAGCTTTGAGGTCATCAAAAAAGATTTTTTTTTGAAAAGTCAAAATTTCGTTACGGAAAAATTATTTGGATGAAAAAAAAAATATCTCAAACTGAAAGCTTTAATTAATCAAATAAAAAGAGTAAATTTTCATTGTAATTTCTTTACTTTACGAACTAAATTTCCCACGAATTTTCTTCCGGACTTTGAAAATGTAATGAAGCAGTATTGTTTCCTAATCATCAGATAAATGAATTGATTTATCAAAATTAAAAAACAATCAACCCCCGAATTTTGGTAAGGGTTGAAGCATAGCGTGGTTATTCCAAAAACCACTTTTCCGAAAATTGGTTATAATTTCCCCGGGCAACTTGAAATTTTAAAATTTCACTTTCAGCGCATTTAAGGGATGGCTTAATAGAGGTAATGAGATGAAAAAGTTAAAGGGTTATCTAACAAAGTCTTTTTTTTTTTTTTAAATAATTTCAATTCCTCGTAGGAGAAAATGTCTGTAGATAGAGTTCTAGCTATTAGAAGTGCATTTACAAGTACGAAACAAAATGCAATGAAACTAATAAAGATTGTAAGTTCTGCACACGGCACACCTTATGGATATATTGACCGCACTCCACTGCTCAAGACGCACTGTAGCTCTGAGGAATGGATTCACATGCAAAAATATCATGTTCTTATACCATTTTTCGTATAAGTCTTGCAAGTATGGGACGGGTTATAAGTCAAGTGTTAATAGGCTATCGTTGCAAAATAATTAAAAGACAAATATTTTAATTTAATTTGTTGATATATTAATTTGGCTTAGTGTAAGTACATAGCGTCTCGTATCACATTATTTATAAAAATACATTCACAGAATGATTTAAATAATGGTTTTTACAATAAATAAATTCTATCAAATTATAATTAAAAATAATTGTGACTCTTATTTATGACTAATTAAAATAAGATAAACTATAACTATTAATACAATTATTTAATAATAATTAAAGCTAAAGGAAGAGGCAAGATAAAATAGTCGTCAATGTTTGTCATTGATAAATAAATTAGCTACAAATTAACATTAATTATTAATAAAATTATTTATCCTACTTATTAATAACAATTATACTTCCGGTACTTTTTGCTATTCGTAAACAATTATTAAAGTCTAAGTTATTGATGAAATTTAAATTTGGCAAGCTGCTATTCTGACTATTCACTAATAAATCGCAATTAAATTGATTGAAATGCTTCTGAAATGATGTCGATGATGAGCAATTTTCATTGTTTTTGCAATTACTGGTACCATGTGTCGATGATTGGGCTGATGTCATTTTTGGTAATTTTTGGCATGGATTTCGGTTCGATATATCGGTGTCGCATCGATTACCTAACATTTCCTTATGGATTATTTTCAATGAACCATTATTTCCGGTATAGTTGACATTGGTGACCGTTGACTTTTTTCCCATATACACTCGACCGTCATTTCCAATTATATCGATCGGTCCATGATTTTCAATTATCTTAACAATTATCGAATTGCCAATTATTTCAATTCGACCACCATTCTTATCCATACAAATTTTATTATTATTTCCGATGATTTTTATGTGTTTTTTATTATCCACAATTGTGATACGTTTTGAATTTAAAATATATTCATGTTTGTCTAACTCTAATTTATTAGATGATAATCGATCACATTCACTTTGTATTATAGGAACACCCATTTTGTATAATTAATTTAATTTAATATTTAATTTATTTAGCTTCTCGATCGTTACTAATTTTATTGAAAAAATTTCTTCATAAATTATTCTCTAGTATTTTTTTAAAATATTTAATTTCCGTACATAGACGAATTGAGACTGGTTGCTTTTTATAAATTGATTGCGAATATAAAGTTAGTTTATTCTCATATCAACTCACAGCTAAAAATTCACATCGATTATCTTGTATAAATATTTAGCATGTGAATTGTATATATGTACAATGTTTGAGGTCATTCCGTAGCAATGAGGATTTTCAAACTAAAAACAAATTTTTTGATTTTGGAAAAGGAAAATTTCCGAGCGAGTTTACAAGCTTTTAAAAAATTCTCTGAGCAAATTATGAGCTTTTAAAAAATACATGATTTTCTTTAACAATTCTTCATTCCATTAATTTTGTTCCCTTTTTTTAAATGTTTTTTTAAAAAAAAATTCCCCGAGGTAAACTACAAACTAATTTCAAGATTTTGGAAAAAAAAAATTTTTAAGCGAGTTACAACCTTTAAAAAATAATTTATTTTCTTTAGGAATATTCAGTCAATTTTCGTTCTTTTATATTTTGAACCAAAATTTGAAATGGAATTTTTTTTAAAAAACGTCGCCTTAATACTCGATTAGGTAAGCTAGAAACTAGTTTCAGGATTTGGGGGAAAAAATTATTCTCAAAATTATGAGCTTTTAAAAACGTTAACAATTTTCGGCCAATTTCCTTCTTCTTTTTTGATCAAAATTTTGAAATAAAATTTGTCTTAACGAAAATTGATTCGATTGGGTTGAAAGTTTTTTCTGGGATACTTGATGAGGTAGACTCAACACTTATTCTAGGATTTTACCAAAAAAAAACTGTCTGAACGAGTTATGAGCTTTCAAAGAATGCATAATTTTCCTTAGCAATCAACAGTTAAATTCTTCCTTCTTTTTGTCAAATTTTGGAAATAAATAATTTTTAAAGAACATTCATTCGATTTAGCTTAAAGTTTTTTTCTGAACACTTAATAAGGCAAACTAAAAAGTAATTTCAGGATTTTACCGAAAAAAAAATTCTGAACGAGTTTATAGGAGTTATCAAAAAATTTGTTATTTTCCATAGTTAATTTTTGCTATTTTCGATCAACATTTTTAAATTATTTTTTTTTATTAGCTTAATTGATTTTTTATCGCAATACCGGGAAATTACTATTTAACTTAGCTCTTCGGCTATTCAGGAAAAATAAATTCAGCCGAATTGGGCAACAATTCTTTAATAATATTTCGGAATTAAAGATCCATCTCGCGCTTATATCGGAAGCATATATATTATTTCTTTTGAATTTCGCTCTTCGGCTATCCAGTTAAAATTAAATTAGCCAAATTGTTCAACATTTTCTTAATATAATTTTAAAATTAGAATTTGATCTCGCGGTTATATCGGAAAAAATAAATTTTGAAAAAAGCTCGTATTTGGCTTAAATGATTTTTTATCTCTTAACGATTTTTCTTTATAATCTCCTTTCATTATAAATATTTTAAAAATAGTTATAAATCGGAAATCATTTTTTTTCTTTAAATTACTAATCTTTAAGATGTTTTAGAAATGAAATAATATTAAAAGAAAGAATTAAGGGAGTTTACCGATTTATTGGTAAAAATTGGCATATCAAATACCATTCATTCTTCAAGTAACAAAAAAAAAAACTTTTTTGTTGATCATAAAAATAAAATAATTTCGTTATATTCATAAATTCTTGTATTTTTTTTTCTTAAATTAGAGATCGCAATCAAATAATTTTCTTTATTATTTCTTGATCAATTTGTTCTTCTAGATTTGTTTGAACAAACTAGATAAGATGAGAAAAAAATTGTAGAAATTAGAAGAACGGTCCATTCTTACTTATTTGATTAACTGTTTCTCACCTTAAAAAAATACCTGTTAGCATTTATATTTTCGCTTACAAATTAAGGTTTACATCTTTTACATGTCTTCATCTTCTCAATACATGGACCGTTCGATCAAATTAACAAGATGAAGAAGATGAAGATAGGAAAAAAATCTCTTCCGTAACAATGAGGAGTTTCAATATTTCCTAAATGATTTAGATTAGATCAACAAATTCTTAAAATTCTACAATAAATAATTCCAAATTCCACCAGCAAAATTGCTGAAAATTCAAATACATAATTCTAGGGATTTTACATAATCGTAAAACCATTTTAGAAATTGCCTTAATCCTATCCAAAATAAATTGTGAAATTTAAAAACCAAACTCCTACGACATCTTCTGATTTTTTGGGCAAAATGGTAGAAAACTAAAAGTAGTACTTCCGGTTGCCAGAAAAAACCAATAAAAAAAAATGTTAAAAATAGCCAACCCCAAACTATGGAACAAATTTTATTCCTAATCCCCTACTCTTCTGCTGATTTTTGCTGGACTTTTATTGTCGAAATTAGAGAAAGGGGTTGTTTTATTCTATTGCATATTATTTGAATTATAAATATAAAAATATCCCAACAAACATTTTTGTATAAAAAACCCCGAAAAATCTCGTAATTAGGAAATTTTAGGAATGTTATTCGAATGTGAACATCAAAAAATTAAAAAATATCCTCAAGAAATATTTTATAAAGGAGATTATAAATTTCCGGAAAAAAGATCCGATACTACTGCAAATTGACAGTTAAATTATCAATAAATATCCCAAAATATCCTCAGAAATTATTTATCAAAGATATGCTACAAATTTCATTACAAAATTTCCCATCAAAATTATTTAATTATAAAGAAATTGGTAAAGAATTCTCAATACTTAAGATTAATAGGACCGTACCTTTATCATCAACTTAACAATGGGAAATGAATTTTCCGGGAAAAATTCGATAAGTAAAAAATTAATGGATTTCTACTTAAAATAAGATTGAGCATCCTGCTTTTCTTTAAGGGTTTGGAATTATAACTAAAAAATCAATCATTTATTTTCACAAGCTCATAACTGACCCATTCTAACATTAATTTTCAAATTACATCATTAATTATTAGGGAATAAATTTTTTACCAAATCGAGCGATTTCTTTAAGATAAAAGTCAGTTTTAAAAGTTTTAAAATAAATTCTGAAAATTAAGAAAACATGGGTGGCAGTCAAAGTTGGAACAAGTCAAAGGACTAAAAAGAAAAAAACGCTGAATTTTATCATAAATTTCTTATCTTGGTAAATAAGGATTAATGGGATTGAAATCCCCCATCTTAAGGATCTCTGTCTTCCGATTTCATAGATTTTTAAGATTTAATATAGACATTTAAAATGGATAGGTTCTCTGGTCAATGGTCAAAAAATCGAATTGTGAATTTATATTGAGAATACTATGAAAAATGAATGGTGAGACCCGATGGATACAAGATTCCCTATCTTAGGATTCTCTCATCCGAATTGTTGGATTTTGATTTTAAATGAAAGCAAAAGGTTCCTGATTTGAATATAAAATATGAAGTAGATAGGTTCCGTCGTCAAAGTCCGAAAATTTGTCGTTAGAAAATCTAAAAATTAAATTATTTTAAATATTTTCGGATTTTTAAACCATTTTTGGTTAATGAAATTTTTATAATTTCGGAATATGTTCCCGTTGTTCATGAAATTCCGAATTTTATTTGGGATATTTTATCATTAGTTCAACAAAATGTCGGCGATTTTTTATAAATTTGACGAAGTTTTCAATTTTTATCAAATTTGCTATTTTTAATTTTTCTTTTGAATTTTTCGGAATATTTTTGACTTTTCTTTAATCATCAAATTTTGATTTCAATGACATGTCCCAATTTTCATGAAATTTCCTAATTTTTTTTTATATTATTTCTATTATTTCCCGATTATTTCCCATATTTTCCTGTTATAATTAACTCAATAAATTTGGAAGATTTTACTTATTTTTGAACGGAATTTTTTATTAATTTGTTTCTTTATATTCAGGAAGCTTTTCGTTGCACCGGAATCTATCCGTTTAATGCGAATATATTCACTGATGCGTACTTCTTAACAGCCGATTTTATGGCACAAGATGAAGAGACCACAAAGCAACAGGTCAGAGAAGAAAGGCCAGAAGAGATGTAAAAGAAGCTGGTTCAAGTACTACCTTCCATCATGATGAACCTGCTTTTTTCGAAGAAGTGAATAGTTCAACGATATTGGAAACATCTTCTCTTTCAGCTTCATCGTTTCTTTTCTGAAGACGAATTGTTAAAGTCTTTGCAGGAAATTAGACAATTTCCGATTATTCCTGCTAAGAAACGAGGTATAAGAGGCCGTCCACCTGCCTCTGGTGACCAAGTTTCGACCAGAAAGACGACGAATAAGAGAAAATAACAATAAAAGACTTGAAAAATTGGCCAGTTTGACTATTTCACCTTGTTTGGCTGCGCTACAGGCCAAAATGTCAAATGCAGAGCTGTTACAGCAAAATTTAGCAAGACATCAAAGACACTTCTGACTCCCAGCTATTATCCATTCGTCTTATGACAGAAAACTGGTAACCATTCTCCATTTGCGGTTTTCCTCTTTTGCAGTTTTTCTATTCTTCTCGGCTTGTTGGAAATGTTCACGATTTGTTCCTACTTTTTCAGCAGTTTCTAGACTTCAATGAATTCTATACCATTTTTCTCGTATTTAGCCAACATATTATCAGTTTTTTGACTTCTCTCTGGTGTTTTCCGAGCGTTCCGTCCTATTCCGATTATTTTCGGACCTTGCAGAATTTTTGGGATTTTAGCTGACATTATCGCGACTTCCTCCTGACTATTATAGATTTTTTCTACATTCTCTGACTTTCTTTTAGGCTTTTTTCATGCCAGAATATTTCAAGACACTTTTCTGTATTTTCCCAACATTTTACCAGCTTTGAATTTTCAAATAATTTAAAACTTTTGACATACGGAATGTTTTTTCAATAATTAATTAATAGAACTAAAACTGTATTTCATAAAGTTACAGCAGGTAGTAGTAGTAATAGTATACGTTTCAGATACGGAATGATCAGCGCCTAACACGGCGGGTATTTCTTTACCCGAAAATAAGTCATTAAAATAATGTTATAGCTTTTTAATATTTAAATCGGCAAAAAATCGTAAAAACCCCATAAAAATAATTTCATTGCTTTTTAATTTTTTAATTTGTGGAACAATAGATTTGTAACCTTGAAAAATGAAGATTAACATATGAATTAAAAGAAAATCATGAAAATGACCAAAATAAGTCATAAAATTGTTCATAAAAATAGATTTTTAATATTTATTTTTCCATTAACCAGGAACAATTTCAAAATATTTTTCCTTACCCGTAAAAAAATTTTAGGTGAGCAGGTGAGCACTCCTATTTTAGATTATAAATAAAATAAAAATAATAAATAAAATAATGAATTGGTTAATTGAATTAAACGATACATTTTAGTTTCGTTTCAAAATATTTGAATTTTTGAATTTTTAAAATTAAAAAATGATTAATATTAAACATTGGATTAGTTTTACTTTATGTAATCAAAATCTGAATTTTCTGATACCCAGAAAATGGTTTCTGAGAATATGGCATCCAACTTAGAACTCAAAAAAAAAAATATATTCCATGGTATCTTCTCTTGATGTAAGAAAAATCTATTTTATTAGGAGACGAAACTTAGGGATTTTTATTAAAATTATTAAATCGTTCCGTTTAGCTGTGATGCTTTTAATTAAAATATTAATTTAGTCATTATCAAATCTATTTTATCTCCTCCCAATAAACAAACTTAAACGAAATTTGAAACTTTGGTTAAAAAGCTCCAACAAGCGGAAAATTAAAATCTGTACGAAAGCTCCAACGAGTATAATTGAATTGAATTGAAGGCAAATTATCAGAAAGGCATTCAAACATCTTGGTTTCCCCTTTCTTGAAAAATTCATTAACGGCCTGTAATTTTACAAAAAAATATGCTTTCAATGAGCTTTCGAGATTTTTAAAGCTTTATTTTAGACAATGAAATTTCGTTAAAGAGCGGTTATGTGGATAAAAAATGGATTTTTAGACGTAAAGTTCGAAACTTAGAGCTTTTGTCGCGATTTTAATAATTTGAATAATCTTTTAGCGAAAATTTTATATTTCATTTAAATTTAAAGAATGGGATAAAAATTCGATTCCAAATTATATAAAAAGACATGTTAATTTTAAGCTTTCGACATTTTAGAAGCTTTTCTCGGTTAAATTTGAAATTTTGTTAAAGGATCGTTATACGGATAGAAATAAGATTTTAAAACGTACAATATACGGGTCCGGAAAATAAAGCTTTCTGGGAGCTTTTAAGTTTTTACAGAGCTTTTGTACGAAAAGTATAGTTTTAATATTTTTATAATTTACCTCAACTAATTTTTAATCTTCCTGCATCATTACATTCCATTGGATCCGAAGAAAACGATCGAGAAATCCGGATCAAATATCCACCGGTATTGAAATTTTTCGGGGCGAGCTTATCCGTATTTTTGATTTTTTCTAGCTAAATTTCAACTTTTCCGAAATATTTAATTTTTGTATTTTTACCTAACTAATTTTTTTTTAATGAACAAATCGTATATAAGTACCCACCACGGAATGGTCCCATATCACATTGAAATGAATAAAATGAAGCTAGCGTGCGGTTCTTTCCCGACTCACGTAAAGTAAAAAAAAAATAAAAATAAAAAGATTACAGAAATTTTAAATTAAAAACACAACAAAAACAATTTTTTGGGTGTTTATATTATCGATTTACAACAAAAGAAATAATAATAAAAATTATTATGCATTGAATTTGGCCAGGCCATGGGTATAAGGTGAGATACCTACTCGGTATCTCGACGAGTTGATAAATTAATTTTTATCAATTTTCTTTCAGTATGTTATGACTTTGTTTTTGTTGGAGCTTCCAATATAAAACAGACCCGGGGAATATACCTGCAAGAATTTAAGAGTTTTTTTTTACTGATAAGAGAATAATTAGATAGATAAAGATAAACATTTATTGGACAATATTAATCATAAATTTTTATTATTTTAGTATGATGAGTACGTGCAAAATCATCTCTATTACCTACCATTAAGATGTTATCACGCACCAATATACTGCAGAAATCATATACGAAATGATCCAACCGCAGCCTATAATTAACTAGATTTAAATTATTATTAATTACATATTTGTATACTATACTTAAGTGTATCATATTATTTAACTTAATATTAGTGATTGTATCGAAGGTCTCTGTTTCCTATCGATATTTTTCTGTTTAATCTGTTCCAAATTTCGTATGACGAATTTTTGAAATTATCTCAACAGAAATTTGAGCGAGGTGTACTGGAGATAGATCTAGTAAGGCCATTATACTATTAGAAATAATAAGCGCGTGCATGAATCTATATCAATTGAGTTGAATATATGAATAAAATAAATAATTGAATTGTGGATGACATACGGTTGATATATAATTTTTAATACATGAATTAGATTACATTAGACATTATTAGGTATGTACTTGTAATATATAGGCACAGACAAAGTTGGCGTAGTGGTTGATAGATGTAAGCAATTTTCTTGATACGGTGGGGTTCCCTTAGGGAAAATTAATCTGCCTATCTGTTATGTTATATATACGAGTTGTGAAATGGGGAATTTCTTTTATTGATAAAATCCGATGACCTCATTTGATAGTATTTGTAGTAAATACCACGACCGTGATTCGATTACCCTATAATTTATGTAGATTTTATTTATATATTTCCCACGAGCAAGAAAAAAACTAATAACCGGACATCCATTTATTCAGACGACCATATCAAAAGTTGAATCAAATGCAAAAATAAACAAATTTGAATGGGTAAAATACCAGGAAGAAATGTGTATTGAACTCTTCTAAATGTTAACCCTGTGAACCCAACAGGTCCTTAGTATATATTTCGAATTTATATATATATATTTTATGTCTGTAATAGGTAGGTATACAGAATAATTATAATTATTATTTTAATTAAAATTATTAAATTTTCTTTATATTTATTTACAAGACATAGAAAAACTGAATGGTCTTTCTAGAGTTAATTACTTAAAAAAAATATTTCGCTATATTTGCCACGAGATTTACATGTGCGAAACAAGTTTTTGTGGTTTAAGAAAATCACCGAATTTGTCTTGTTATTTTAAGTATTTTTTTAACACCAAATCTTATACCTATTGCCTAGACGAAATCAAGTTAATTCGTTAGATGACTTACAAAGATGAGAAAATTAATATTGTGGATGCGGTGAAATGGATTTTTAGGATGATAATTGAAAATTTTAAAATATAAAGTGGATAACACGAACCGGTTCACTAACACTTTAATTGGATAGGAAAATTTTT
Source organism: Symmerus nobilis (assembly GCA_027564815.1). Taxonomy (NCBI): domain Eukaryota; kingdom Metazoa; phylum Arthropoda; class Insecta; order Diptera; family Mycetophilidae; genus Symmerus; species Symmerus nobilis. The sequence continues at coordinate 19,059 of JANTOP010000209.1, forward strand.
TAATTTATAACTATAAATAAATGATTGCATAAATTCCATCAGCTACATCATTTTTTTAGGTCGATAGTCAAAACCTATTAAGTTAGATGAGTCCCGGCTTAAACCGTGAAATTCCTCTGAATTCTATCGACAGAAAATTCCCACATTTTACCTTAGATTCCTCGAATTTTCCTAATTTTCTTCATGACTTTTTTAAACTTTAGTCATGACTTTATTTGTTCTTGACTATTTTTAGACTTTTTATTTTTTCCCGACATTGAAATAAAAAATACAAAAATATCAAAACTAAACTTTTCGTACAAAAGCTCCGTACAAACTTAAAAGCTCCCAGAAAGCTT
>JANTOP010000220.1:0-19393 GCA_027564815.1 Symmerus nobilis
CTAAAATTTGAATATTAAATTTTGGTGGCCAACCACTGATTCTATTTTTTAGTGGCCAATCATTGATTCGGCACCCTTTTTTCTAAAATCTTTATTTAATTTCTTTAATTAATATTCCCAATATTTAAGGAACACAAAAAATGAATTAACAAATTAGTAAGCAATAATAATAAAACCTTGGGCCAATTGCCCACTAAAAATACTCATATTCTATAAGTTTAAAATGATTTTTATCCCTAAAGGCAAAGGTGTCCGTGGGAGCGCCATATTTTCCTGTTCATTTCACATGGCGAGGATTCAATCAGTAAGACGGTCACATTCTAATATCGAAATGCATTCGAAAGTAACAATTTTCAGGATACACCTAAAATTAAATAAATATTATTGTATTGAGTTAAAGACAGTATGATAAATATTAATATAGTATTTAAATTAATGTTAATTAATTCCGTGGATATTTAAGAATTATAAAACTGTAAATGTATAGCATAGCGCGTAGCGCTAGAGTGACTACCTAGCCTCGTTAATAATCGAAATAAGTCACCGAAACTTCCATATGGAAGCGCCTATACTCCTACGAGGAGTGATGGTAATAATAAATAATAATTGAAATGTTCCATTTAGTTTTTTTTTTATATTTACATTAATTCCAATGTAGAGTATCAATTATTTATATATTAATTTATCATGAATTAGTAATATAAAATCTTCAAAATAAATCTCTAATTTTGTCTAATTTTATTATTTATAAAGAATTTTTTAGTAAATATAAATGTAAAAGTTTGGAGATTAGATTAGTAAGCTATTTAAGTTCATTTCCCTAATAAGACCGTTATTAAAATATTATGAGAGTTTGCAGGTATGTAGTGGAACAGTGGAACGAGTGGAACACACTATAAATGTAACGAATATCTTGGCGTCGACTTAAGACAGTTCGTCCTATATTTCGTTTGCGTGTCTTATACCCTTGTACCGGGTCTTTCACAAATCATTATTTTCCACAACTAAAACCGAAACAGAAATTATTTTTGGTTGTGAATATTGTAATTAATAAATTGTTTCATCTCCTATACGCGCAAAAATATAGTAATTGACGCATGTTTATGATGTCTCATAACAAGTGGAACAAAAATCCTATTTTTAATTATCTTTTTTCTTGCAGTACACACAGCACACAATAGATGAATTTTGAAAAAAATGGAATTTTCGATGATTACGATTTTTAAGATTTTCTTTATAAAATTACCGGACAAGATTTCAAAATAACATTTTTCCGATGGGAAATAACCTAATAACCAAGAAGGCCTGAATATGGGCTAAAATGGACTCAAAATGCCATATAGAAAATCAGAAAAATTAAGGGATTAAACTCCAGTTGAAGTTGAAGTAATGGAAGTTTAATAACGATTTAAAGATAAATTTATTATTTCAACTTTATGAACTTAACTTTATGAATATTAATACAATTTTAGACAATAGATAGAATATTTTAGGTAAGGCCACGCTTAGCCCGAAAATTAGCTAAATTTTTGGTTAATTTAAGTTTGAATTCTTGGGACTATCTGCCAAAATTATTTTATATTAATAATCTGAATTAAACCGTTTGTAATATTATTTAAAAATTTAGCTCTACAGAAATTACTAATCGAACTACGCTAAATACTCTATTATGGTTATACCTCGCCGATAGTATATATTGGTGGATCTTACCTGCCCTGAAAATGAATTGTTCAATTTTGTCTTAATTATAGATCATATTTTGCGTCATACTACGTCAATCAAGAGCACTTATTAGAGTTTATTTTTAAAACCAATTTATCTCTGGGATTTTTTTTTAAGAAACTAATTGATGAAGATGCCTAAGAGACAAAATGTAATTATGTTTTCCAAATGCTACTTTCAAAAAATCAATTGAAATCGTATACCATAATTGATAACCGTTAAAAAATAAGAAAATAAAGAATTTTAAAATTAATTTAAATTATAAACGATATTAGCGATACAAATGTAGATTCGACCTCAACTAATTGCGTATGGCTGGCATCACTGCTTGATGGGAGTTACTGGGAAAATAGTTACTGTAATTATGCATCAACTTGAATGGGTCTTGAAGCTACAATACTATACAATTTTTTTTTAAAAATTGTTCCATTTCCTAAAGATAAAGTTAAGGATAGATTCCTGAAAAGAGATTAAATTATTAAAAAATTTAAAACGACAACATTTTGTTCATAGCATGCCACACCCCCTTGTTATCGATCCCTATACCAATGCTGAATATTCCTGGAGCTAACTTTGGATCCAAGCTTATTTGACATTAGCATATCCTTATATCTACAAACCCCCGCCTGATCAATATCTGACCTGTTATCCCAAAATAGGAAACCGGACTTGAAATCAGAGAGCCTGATATGTTTGGGCAAAGTCTATGTCGGATAACATAGGGAAAACCTCGGAATATTACAAGAAATTAGGGGACAATTCAGACAAATAGAAAATATCGACCAAATGGATTCAGAATATTTTCCCATTGGTTAGGCATCCGGAAATTTGAATAATTTTAAAAAAATGAGAAAAATTCATAAAATCAGAAAACTGAGAAGTTAATTTTGAAAAACTCGTGAACCTGCGATTAAATTGCATTAAACTCGGATAATTTTGAATTTGAAAAATTCCTGAAGAACAGACAATTTATGAAAATTTCGATAATTTTATGATATTTGGAAAAGATTTTGAAATCTGGAAATTTTCAGGAAAGTTGGACAATTTTGTAAACATTCATTGTGACATTGTCTCAACGACATACCATTCGTTTCGGGTAACATTATATGGAATGTAACGGTTAATGGCCACTTACAAACACAGGAATGACTCCAACGTGAAGGTTACGCGTCGTGGTCTTTTAGAACTTTAGAGAATGAACCTATCGGTTAAGTTTCAGGCACCTTAAGCAGTAGAATATGAAATAGATAGAATAAATGAATAGAATATTTAAAAATTATCATGAATGAACGATATTTCCACAAATCTAAGTAATCGACCCAAATTTAAGTATAAAATCCTGGACATTTATTAAATGCTATCACCCACAATTTCCTTAAAAATTGCACATATTTTTTGGAAAACCCCAACAGGCACTAGAAACAAATTTCGAAATTATTTTAATAATCATTTTTCGATTTCATTCATTAGGGACGTTAAAAGTGTTTGAGTGATGGTTCCTCCAGACCGCCAACTACTAGAAATTCAAATATTTGAAGAACGCATCGGTCAAATTAGTTGAAATTTTGAAATTTCCAATATTTGGAGTAGTAAGTGACTTGGTAAAAATTTGATGAAATTCTGCGAAACGGATCTTACCGTTCTAGAATTTTTAATTTATATGACTTAAATCTCAAATTCTACTTACAGGAGAACTGTCTTTTTTAACATGAATACCCTGGATCATGGACCCTGGATACATTTCCCAATTGACAAGTACACTATGTGAAACAAACTATAAAAAATCCATCTAAATTATTTGTTTTAATATTTATTTCTTTAATTGAAGGGACGCTGAAATATACCAGTTTTGGAAATGTTGAGGTGCATATATTTCACGAGCGCATCGGTGAAATTAATTGATATTTCGTATATTATATTATGCGAATTGGTAGTTGGCCTGGTATAATTTTGGTGAAATTCTCTGAAACCGTTCCTACTGTTCTAGAATTTTATAATTAGATGTCCAAAATCTCAAATATTTATCGAACATTTGGAAATGTAATGATTTGTTTAGATTCATATAATTCGCGAACGCATCGGTGAAATTAACTGAAATTTTGTGTATTAGATTATGCGAAGTAGTAGTTCGGCTGGTATAATTTTGGTGAATTTCTCTGAATTCCTACTGTTCTAGAATTTTAAAATGAGATGTCCAAAATCTCAAATATTTATAAAAATTTGGAATTGCAACGATTTTTTCAGATTCATATATTTCACGAATGCATCGGTGAAATTAACTGAAATTTTGAATATTATATTATTGGAAGTTGTAATTGGACCAGAATAATTTTGGTTAAATTCTGCGAGACGCATCTCCGGTTTCGTCCCACAAAGAAACTGAACTTTATTATTTCTCTTCATATAGAACTCCTATTTTAATGGAATAATATTAAATATTCTTTTTCGGTAATGTATCCCTTGCTTAACCGCTTACCCGGTCAAATTTCCAAAGTTTATTCTTTTTTATGGATCTGGCGCAGATTTCGCAGAGAGTAGCCCCCATTTTTATGGAGATTCGAGTCTGCATTAACTTGTAGATTATATTGCTGGTTGGGTATCTTAAATAAATTAAAACTCTTTTTAAAGGCTAAAACTGTTGTTGACATGAGCTTCCGACTGATTAAGAACTATATGTGAGTCTATGAACAAACTTCTATCTTAATTTACGACTACCTGATTTAGCTCGAAAAGGGTGCACCCCTAATGGGTAACAGACAAAAATATTTCTAGAACCATCTTATAGATCGATGCGGAAACTTTCATTTCATTTAATTAAAGAGAAATAGAAACGGATAATGATCCTTATGAATCAAGGATCATATCTTCCTTTATTACCAGCATTCTTCTGCTGATCTTAATCTATGCGATTGGCAATTAAAAATGCAGTAATTAAAATCCCAGTTCGTACAATTAAGAAATAATGATGGTAGAGCGAATCATATGGAAGATGATGGAAGATATGCCAAAAATCTCTGGAACTAAAATTAAGCAAGAAACGGGGTGCGGGAAACAGATTTTGTATGTTATTTCTATGATTGAATAAAATGAATGTTAAGGTAATTTATTCATTTAGTGATTTTTCAGGATTAGAATATGTTTTACTATTTCTACCAAAAGGAAAAGTTGTTCAAAATGGTTTGAACTTTCTGGACTACTATACTTAAGTACTTCTAACTGCTGTCTTTATAAAGAAAGGGAGGTTGGTTTTGCTGCTATGTTTTACCCAAAGAAATTCTGAGGTTTCTATATAGAATGATTTTTATTACGTTTTCTTGATGTAAAAATTAAAAAAAACTACAAATTTTTAATGTTATAAAAAATGTTTTATTTTTCCACTTTTTTATTATTTATAATTTTTTTTTGTCGTATTACATTTTTTTAATACTGTTTTCTACAAAACTAAAAATCTACACAATTAATTAGAAATAAAAATAAAAATTTTGAAACAAAAATGTAAAAAACAAGTTGATGGGTTCAGAAGTGTTCAAAATATGTTTAAATATAAATATTAAAGAACATAAAGAAATGTAAATTTTCAAAACTTAATTCAAAACTACAACAACTTGTTTGTTTTTTTTACACAAATTTTAATAAAACTAATAATTTTTACAATTTCGATTTTCTAATTTTAAACGAAATGAAACAATTTATTTACATTAAATTATAATTTAAAATTAATTATTTTATTTCGATTGTCTTTCAACAGTTTTTTTTGGTATTTTAAATATATTTTCTTATTTCTTACATCCTTAAATTGTAAAATATTATTTTTATTGGCTTAATATATAGAGAGTCGACAGCGAGAAAAAAGATAATAGAAAGAAATGAATAAAAAATTAGAGAAATAAATGATATTGAATTGAGTATAAAAAAAATAATCTATAAAATCTAATTATTAACTAATTGTGTAACTGGAACCGGATTTGGGCTTGTACTTCTCCGGACGTCCGCCACTTTGGCATCCAAATTCTCCTTAATTTGCTCAATTGGCATCAACATAAAAATGGGTACATCGTCATCGCGTCGCTGAAACAACACCTCACCCTCAAATTCGATAAGTTTATGTTTTCGAGCGCGTAACAATAAGCCAACCAATTTATCGTTAATGTATGAATAAATCTAAATTAATTTATAATAATTAATTTTATTTTATTTTGAAATTTATTTGATATTTAATTTACGTTAAATAATTCACCGAACAGTATCACTCTTAAATGGGGTTCTTCTTTTGAACGGGGATATCCTTCTGAATGGATGACATAACACAATTCTAGCATCTCCTTGAAAACGTGCATGTTCGCTTTTTGGCCACGGGCTTCTGTTAAACTTCCAGCAACCGGTCTGAATTTAAAAAAACATTTTTTTTAATTATCTAAATCTAATAATTTTTTTCCGAGATTTTTCAGGTATACTCACTTGCCATATTCTTCTTTGCTGAATTGTGGTCGCGGTGATTTACGGCCATCGGGTGTTGTGAATGGATTCAATAGTTGCTTTTCGGTATGTGTGTTGACAACCTTATTGAACATCGCCACTTTTGATGATAACGGGGAATCCTGAAGCGAATCAAAAAATACAACGAATTTAAATAAGCAGAAAACATTTTCTTGAATCAAGAAATATTATTCTAATTTTAAGAAATGTTTTGTAAATTCAAGAAATTCTTTACTAATAATAAGAAATTATTTTTCTTTAATTAAGAAATATTTACATAAATTAAGTAAATGTTGAAAACATAATTCGAAAGTTATCGATTGTGTAACAACATCTGTCGGAATTATGTGGGAAAAGTGATTTATTTGATTAATGAACCTTCAAGAAAATGATAATCTTTCAGTAAAAAATTGAAACACGCAAATTAATTACTTCGCTTTTCAGCATTAAAAATAAAAATTCATTCACAGAACGAATTTTAATATGAAAGTTTTCTTTCACAATTTGTATATAAATGGTGAAAAATCGGTAAACAAAATTCATTGAATAGCGAAATTTAATTACATTGTACAAATAAAGGTTCACATCATCATTTGTGTCGAATAAAGAAACAATTAAAATAATACACAGCAAATCTTATTTATTTGTTTCTAATTTTTTTTTTGGCAATCTACAAAATTATCTTTAATTAGCAATCGTTGATCCGAATTATATATATTTATATATCTCTGTATTAATTTATTTACTATTCAATCTTGCATACCAAATCAAATCTCTTCATTTCCTTATTTACAATATAAAATTACGAAGATTTGTCTCTCACAGTGGCGTGCAGTCTAATGAGCATAAGGTGCAGATGACACCTAAAATATCAACAAAATCGTAACCATAGTTTTTATTGCCCTTGAAAAATTCATCAATAGTTCTGAAATTTTGCATACATTTATGTACTTCATTTCAATGAGCTTTCGAGATTTTGGAGCTTTATTTTCAAGAAAATAGAAATTTTGTTAAAAGGGTGTTATCTGGATAGAAAATAGATTTTTACACGTGAAAAACTAAGTTCCAAATTTAGAGCTTTCGTTTCGCTTTTAATAATTTGGGCAAGCTTTTTGTGAAAATTTCAATTTTGATTTAAATTTAATGATCTGGATAAAAATTCCGATTGCAAATCATATAAAAAGATATTTTAATTTTAAGCTTTCAATGAGCTTCCGAGATTTTTGAAGCTTTTCTGGAGAAAATTTGAAATTTTATTAAAGGATCGTTATTTGGATAGAAAATAAATTTTAAAAAGAAAACAGTGAGGTTTGGAAAATAAAGCTTTCTGGGAGCTTTTAAGTTTTTGCAGAGCTTTTTTACGAAAAGTTCAATTTTGTAATTTTCGCATTCTTTCTCAACTAATTTATAAACTTTCTGCAATATTACATTTTTTTGGATCAGAATAAAATTATCGGGAAATTCGGATTAAATGTCAGATATTCAAATTTTTCGGTGCGAGCCTTTATACGAATTTTTCTCATGTAGATTTCGACTTTTCCGGCTGTAACATTTTGTTAAGGGGTCATAATAATCTGCACGCCTTATGGAGATGTTAACCGCACGCCACTGGTCTCTTAAGACGTTTCTATGATTTAATTATCAGAAAAACCTAGAACTTACGTATGGATCCACTTCGTCTTCCCTTTGTGACCCGGACATTTTCGTTATATTTATTTCTTGGCACTTTCCGTTAATTTTCTTTTTAATGAATGAAGAATTTCGTGTAATATAAATTTCAAATAATTATATTTTCTTTATTTAATTAATTATTTTTCATTAAAGATCTGGGTGTACTTTTCATGTCAGTTTGAGTCATAATTAAATGATAATTTATTATCGATTATTGAATAATTTATTAACGATCGATAAAATCGGTTACATACCATAAATATCTTAAATTTCTAAAATATCTCGTAATTTTAAAAATTTAACGATATTTAACCTGAAGGTTAAATTATGATATAATTATGCGAATCACCCCATCAAATCAAACTTCTAAATAATAATCCTAGAAGTTGAAAAAGCTTCTATAATTCCGTCTTACAAGATTTGTATATTTGTAGCTATTTACATAAATGATGGTATAGCTAGCAAAATAGATACAAAATCAATAGACTAGAGTCTAGATTACTAGAAGAATGCCTAATAGTAGAATGTATATTTCCTCTCTCAAAGATTCTTGTACGTGCCATTCATAAACCCCCTAATATTGATGAGATCAACTTAGGTCAGTGCTTTGCTAATTATAAACTACAATTTTTGATGGTGGTTATATAGCTAGCAAATCATACATGTTATTCCTGTGGATTACTTATTGAGTTCCGTCAGTGGCGTACAGACTAATGCACAGAAGATGCATGGATTCTTTTTTTATTTTCCAAACTCCAGAGAATATATTAACGAAATTATCTGATTGCCATAAATTTTGATCGATTTTTTCGAATCAAATTTCGTTAATTTTGATGTAAAGTAGATGCCAAATACATAAATTAAATTTTTTTAAAAGCTCTTAGTGAACTTTGGTGACTTTAATAGAGCTTTTTACGAGTTCGAGTTAAAATTACATCCAAAACTTAGAGCCTTTAAACTTAAATTTTTCAAAATCTTTTTGACGAAAACTATACAAATTCGATTCAAATTTCCTTAATTTGATAAAATTTGTATTAAAAGCTCTCAGTGGACTTTCTCGATTCTAATGAAGTTTTTTCAATTAAATATGAAATATCGTTGCAGTAGAATTATTTGGTAGAAAAATAGGTTACGAAACGTATAAAATAAATTCCAAACTTAAAGCTTTCTATAAGCTTTCGAGATTGGAATACCTTTTGGATAAAAATTTAAGATTTGATTCAAATTTAATCAACCGGATAAAATGTAGATTCCAAATAAACAGAACCTGTAAACTTTTGTGATTTTAATGGAGCTTTTTTTAGAAAATTCAAAATTTCGTTGCATTAAAATTGTTTTTCAGGAATATAGGTTTCAAAACATTTAAAATCACATTTGATACATAAAGCTTTGTTTAGGCTTTCAAAGTTCTAAAAGCTTTTGATGGAAAATTTCGTAATTCGATTCAATTTTCATTAATCCGATGTAGAGTAGTAATAGTTATCAAATAAATAATTTGATAGTTTAATTTAAAGCTTTCGATGAGCTTAGAGAATTTCAACAGAGTTTTTCTTTACAAAAATTGACATTTCATTGTAGCACAACTGTTGAAATGGAAAATAGGTTTCAGTGCGTACAAAACTTACATCCAGAACTCAAAGTTTTCTTTAAGCTTTAAAGTTTTTTAAAAGCTTTTGGAGGAAAATGTAAGTCAGTTTTGAAATCAATTTTATTAATCCGATGAAAAGTTGGAGTTTTTATTAAAAGTTCTCAGTGAACTTTGATAAAAACTTCTCGTCGAAAATTTCAGATTTCGCTGCAATAAAATATTTCACAGAAAAGTGCAACGTGCAATGAAGCTAATAAAGGTGGTAACATTTGATAAATTCTCAAAATTCTGGACTCTGGATATATTGACTGCACGCCACTGGTTCAAGACCTCATCTCTCGTGACTCTATATTTACGAGACCACTCATATTGGCGACATGATAAATTTATCTACTTCGTATCTGGTATTTATAAGAAGCTTGTCCTGTTTCTATTAGGACGAATTTGGGCCATAAAACTAATCCTTGGTTTACCTGAGATTTATAAACATATAAACATTGGAAGCGTATAGGTCTGTTGCTACATAGGTCTGGGTATCGTAGACTCAGAAATAAAGCCACTCAATTGTTACGAACAATAAAGGCTACATTTCTTGAACCTAAACTTTATCGCAGCTTAGGCACACAGAGAATATGGAGCAATTAAAAACAATTGGATATTGTTTCCAGCGTTAGTGTTAAAGCCATCCTTTACTGCTGGCGAATGTATCGCCTCTTAACATCACTTTCTGCTAATTTTCACATCATTTCAAATAGACATCAGCGTTTTCGGAGTCAGGGGACAAATATTTTAAACATTTCTGTTTTAGTTGTGTTTCTCCTACAGATACAGTAGCTGCTGTACTATGGGATTAAATTTAATGCAATTATAACTCTTATTGCCAATTCTATTCCTTTCTTTTATATATAAGATCCGAAATATGCAAAAGCTTTTCAGGTCTCCCATTAAAATATTAATTCATTCTAACCTAAAGACTTTAGGCCTATGAGTAGTTAGCCTGTACTTTCCAAGGATTTCCATTTGAAATTTTTCGGATTCAACAGAGAACTTATTACAGCTACGTTTCTCTTAGATTTCTCAAACGCATTTGATCAAAATTTATTGTGTGAAAAAATGGTGTGTATGTTTTCACTTCGGCTTCTGTACCTATGCCGTTGCTCTTGGTTGAAAGTTCGCTCGCAATATGTCTGTATTGGTAATAAGACCTCCGAGCAGTGGGGTGCAGTCTAGTGCGCAGAAGGCACAGTGCATACCAGCCCTGGGAGTTTTTTAGTCGATAGCGACTCGACTCGAGCAAAAATTCATACATATTTTTATCTGCGCAGTATATTTTCGAGTCGAGGCGAATCGTAATCGACTAAAAAACTCCCAGTGCAGATATATCAACAAAATCGTAACCAATTTTTATTGCTGGAAATTGCTTACTTAAATTATTTTATTTAATTACTTTCAATTCATTACTTAATTAGTTTGAATTATGGGGGGGGGGGAGGTGTTGTTCAGCTTTCTTTGAACTTACAATGAGCTGATAAAGTTTCTAGCGAAAATTTTTCATTTTCATTGAAATTTAATGAATCGAATAACAAAATTGGATTCCAAATTATATGAAATGACCCTATAATTTTAAGCTTCCAATGAGCTTTCGAGATTTTTGAAGCATCATTTTGGGAAAAGTTAAAATTTCGTTATCCGGATAGAAAATAGATTTTTTCACGTAAAAAATGAACTTCCAAACTGAAAGCTTTCGTAGCGCTTTTAATAGTTTGGGTGAGCTTATTCGTAAAAATTCGATTCCAAATTATATAAAATGACGTTTTAATTTTAAGCTTTCAATGAGCTTTCGAGATTTTTGGAACTTTTTGTTGAAAAAACTTGAATATTCGCTCAGGGGTACTTATTTGGATAGAAAATAGATTTCAAAACAGAATTTTTGTACGAAAAGTATAGTTTTGATATTTTTGTTATTTTCCTCAATTAATTTATAGACTTTCTACATCATTACATTTCTTTTGATCCGAAGAAAATAATCGGGAAATTTGGATCAAATATTGCGATGTCCTATTTCTCGGTGCGAATCTTTACAAATTTTTGATTTACCTTATGATTAGATAAATTTCAACTTTTCCAACTTTTTGACCAACTGACATCATCAGTTGCGAACAACATCTTGTGATTAGAAAGAATACTACCGATTTCGTTCTTGCATTTGAAACAACAACTCTAGAATCAATCGTATTTTAAGCGTGTGTACCTGTGCACATTAGGCCGACAATTTTTAGTATGGAGTTGCAATTAGTTAAAGCTACTATCCGGGCCACTCTCTAAATATTTCTGGCTATTCTTAAATCTTGTAAATTTGAAATTTTAGCAAAGGTTGGGTAATCGATAAGGTAAAGTCAAGCAAGTGAAATAAAATTCGAGTTCAACGAATAAATTTTCTTATGAGTCTAATTCTAATAGATAATAGATAGTACTTCAAAGTACATGTAGAGGTACATGACATGTAGAGGTCATAGCTTCGTAAAACCGACAGGAAAGAATAGAAATGTTGATAATTTGGGAAATTATTCGAAAATTAACTGAACTTTCTATTCGCGGATTTTATCTAGAAAATTATTTTTAATTTAATTTAATAATTATCAAAAGTTATTGAAGGCTGTCTAGAATTCTAATTACTAATTAATTGCATAATTTTTATTATGTTATTATTAGATCTTCGATAAATAAAAATAATTTCCCACAATGATATCAAAACTTTATAATTAAAACAAATTTATTACCGAAAATAAAAATAAGAAAGCAGATGCAAAATTAATTTTCTATTCAAAATTCCAAATTCCCCCCAAAAAAAAGAAAAGAAAAACTTTTAATGGTTTTAATTCAAAAAAAAAATTTCGTAGCCAAAGTCAAGTAAAATAATAATTGAAAAAAAATAATGAAAATAAAAACTGGCACAATGCCCTCGTTCACAAAGAATGTTTGTCTCGGGAATAAAAGCGAGCCTTGTCTTGCCAAGAAAATGTAAAGAAAAGAAAATCGACGGAAAATAATGAAAGTGGTGAAATTGATAAATTATAATTTGTGACCCATAATTTAAAAGACCTTTATCAGATCCCGGCCTATCAGATAATTTAGGCTGCCAAATATTTAAAACAATAAAATCATTTTCATTCAAGAATTAAATTTTAATTAAATAAAGAATATAAAATTTGCAAGAAAGTATATTTCGATGACACATCTCCTATATGTTAAATATTTATTTTCAATCAAGATCGATTGGCACAAATAATACATCATTTCCTGCAAATGATGTTGATTGAATTTTTTGTCAGATCAAACGAATTTTTCATTGTCGCAATTGCGTCGACATTGAATAGTTGAATTTTTTTGTTGCGAGACGCCAGACATTTATTATATTTTGGGATTAAATAATTGAGAATTTATTAAGAAAAACATTTCTAATGGAAATCAATTAATATAAATATGAAAATGGGGGAATTTATCTATCGCTTTTTATTTATTTATATTACACGATATAAATTTTCTAATTATTTGTTTTCCCGAATTTTTTTTTATATTTTTAATAAATATTTTATTTACGCGAAATAAAAATCCGCTTAAATGTGTAATGTCGAATACAAATACTGTTTTGTAACTGGGCGGTTAGGAAAATTCTGCCTTGATTTTATATGAAAGATTTTCCATTGTTTTTCATTTCATTTTTCTTTGTAATTTCCATTTTAATTAAATCATTCTAATTAATAAAAAAAAAATAGGTTGGCGGTAAATTTTCCTACATAAATTTAATGGTTTGGTTTTGAAAATAGATTCGTAGTCATAGATCCTGTATTGACGCTACATTTCATAACCCAGCAAATGGGTGAAATTCTAGAAATTTCCTAAGTTTATCGACCTAGTATATATTGTAATTTCCAATTTAAAAAAATATTTGTTGGTAAAATTTACTTCTATATTGAGATAGGATTTTATATGTCTAAAAGCTAGGATTAGCCTCAAATCAAAAATTAGTATAGTGCCAATTTCTAGTTCTGGTTAAGATTTCAGGGAAGATCGATAGGAAAAGATGTAGAATAATGGAGCTCTGAGGGCTTTAATTTAGAAAACCTCTTGGATTGAATCAATTCAAACCATAGTATTATTATAGTTTAATGACATAACCTCGAATGGGCTACCATTCTATTGGTCTGGAAAAATCGCTATCTATTAATTTGAATTGGGTAAGATCAATCTGAAAGTACTAATCTAATCATAGAACTAAGAATTACAATCAAACATTTGATATTTTCTATTTTTCTGACTTTTTTTATATTTGACTGATTTTCCCGATTATATCTCATTTCTCTGCTGACTTCCATCCAGTTTTCCTAAATTTATCGATTTTTTTCAAAGTCTTTATAGATTATTTTCTAACTCTCCGGACTTTCTTTAAATTTTATAGACTTGTTCTGGCCATTTTCAACTGTTCTCCGCATTTTACCGAATATTTTTGATCTTTTATGAATTTCCTCATATGTTCTCCGGTTTTTCTGTTTTCACTTTTATCGGTTTTCTCGACTATTGTCAAATTTTTCCGATTTTTCCTCAGTTTTTTTCTGATTTTACCTCAACTTTACATTATTTTCTTTACAGGAAAAACTCAGGAAATATATATGGAAGGAAGGTTAGAGAAGTCAGTATAAGTTAGGAAGTAGAAATTTTCAGGAAATTTGTTAAAAGTCTCCATAGATGCAGGAATTGTGGGGGGTTAAAAGCCAGAAAAATATTAAGAATTTACGTTAAATACTAGGCATAGATCAGATAAGTCGGAAAAACGTTCTTTTGGGGGACTTGCAAAGATGCTTCCAAAACACCGATTTCTCCAAAAGGATCAATATTTGAAAATAACCTGAAATGAATTTAAAAGAACCACCCTTTCGTTAATTTGAGTAAATCTCTCGAATTCCCAACCGTTCCATAAGTACAGCTCACTCATTTTCTCAGATCTAAATTCATAAATTTTCATTCAGAGCCTGAAGAAGTATTTTTTTTTTTAAAAGGAAAGGAACGAAATTTCTAACCTTCTTAATTTCAGAGAATTGTACAAGAATGGATCTATAAGAATTTGACTTTTTTATATCTGATCTGATCTAGTCTGAAAAAAACTAGGGAATGCTTCCACGGCATGTTTTAAATTTCATATCTGCAGGGCGAATATTATTTAGGTTCACACCAGTTCAATTTCTACGCCTGGAATTTTTCTTTACTTTTTTTAATTTTTATATGAAACTTCAATATTTTCCAATCGATTTCTAAAGATCGATTTTCAACGTTAATTTAAAAATAGAAATCTTGAAAATGTCCTTCCATATATGGGTATCATTCGATAGGAAAATTCATATTCTATTTAAATACGTACAAAAATTTGGATATATTTAATTTCACGGAAAATTATGAACGATTTTTAGGGACGCCACCATTCTCTTAATGTCATTATATCCACGATTTTCAACGATTAAAAAAAATTTGATCCTCAAAACTAATCGGATTTAAATGTTTATTCCTTGACTCCTTAACTCCTTTTTAAAATATAAATTGTGAAGGCCACCCCTGACCTTACGGTATTTTTATTTTTTAAATCTCGTCGTAAATCGACTTGCAAAAAATTTATTAAATTCAATCGATTTTGTTTTAAAATTTTCCGAAAAATTACTAAAACAAATTTTTCAAAAATTTTCTAATCTAATGATACCGATTTTTTTTTTAAGTTATTAGCGAAGAGATATTTGTTAAATACATTTTTTTGAAAAACCGTTTCGATATATTTTTTTTTTTGGAAAAAAAATCGACATTTTATAGAATTTCCGCGACAGTACCATGAAAATTAAATTTCCGGGAAATTCTCTTAAGGAATCGGGAAATCTGATAAGGCGAAATTAAACCTGAGGGTTCAATAAAGAAATTATATAAGAAACTTTTATAAAAAAATCCAAATTCCTATTTTTATAAATTAAAATAAATCCTCAATTTAAGACCTTTAATATTAAACATTAAATTAAATCATTAAATCATTAAGTTCCGTATGGGCTGGCAGCTAGAAAGGGGGGAACTAAACTCGAATGTTTAACTCCTATCTCAAACGACCACATGTCGTAAGCTGGAAATATCTAAAACCTAATCAGGTTTCAGTATGTATTACTCATATTCAATTGCGATTAATCATTATAATCTATCTGATACAATAGAGATGATTGGATCTTGTTAAGATAGATAGAAGATTCAACGCTGAGAGTACCTTACCGTTAATACAGAAAATTAATTTCATTCCAAATAAACTAGAAATTAATAACCAAAATAATTGTGAAGCCGATTAAAGTGGGAAAGGAATATTGGTATTTGACCTGAAGACGCAAGGTGCTGCTTCAAGGCATTATTTAGTTAGGAAATATTAGAAAATGCGTGGCCGGGAAGTAATAATCCTTAATGCTAATTGATACTATTTAAAATAAAAGGCTAGAATTAAGAATAGAATTAAGATGGAATTAATAATCTATTTTTTTTTTATTAATAATAATTTGATTATGTTATTAATTAAATAATTTAAATAATTAATTATGTTAGGGGTTTTTCAATGACCCTTTGTACGAAACTCGTATGTCGTACAAAGAAAATATAAGAACATGAATTGTAGGTAATTTTCACATCTTTATTTTAATAGTCAAAAATAAAGAAAAACCTGTGATTCTTAGATGATTACCCATATTTACCGAGAAAATTTTGTTGGATGACTTCAGATTCGCACCCCAAAAAACATAACGTAAGCCACTAACAATTACATGAGACCTTTCCACTTAAAACTACCACTTGACTATACTAAGACCGAGAGAATTAAATTATGAATATTCATAACGGGATACAGTAGTCAAAGTATCCCAAATAGGGTTTCTGAACTCGACTCGACTCGCCTCGGACTCGCCGAGTATTTGGGCAATTATTATTAAAGTCCAAGTCTTTGAAATGTTAATAAAAAATTTATAAATTTTAAAATATCAAAAATGTAAATCAAGTTTGAAAAACTAGAATATATTTAATCTAGGAAGCTTTAGTTGCGCTAAGCTGATCATGCATCCTTGATGCTGTCGATTTGAACGAGCTCGAAGATATCCAGAATTCACTCGAATTCGCTGAAGCGATAAGAATTTGCATGAATGAATCCAAATTTGATAAATGAGCCACAATTTGTACCTAGTGAACGGGGTTTTAATTTAGGAGCATCATTTTTGAAAGAAATTTTGCAAAAAGAAGAGAAAAATGAATTAGCGAGAATTTGTAAGAACTAATAGTAGTGGAAAATCAAAAAGTGTTGACAATTATTTATTTAATAAGTTGAAGTTAGCTTTAATATTTTAAAAATGCGGAAGAACCTCCGAAAGTTATAAATTAAAACAAGAATTCTTGCTTTTCAGGTATACTGAAAAACGAGTAAGTAATCTTGAAGATCTGAACAACGAAGTTTCTACTGAGAGTTCTATACCTCTACTCCAAAATTAAAGAATCTATTCGATTTTTGCAAATGCTTAAACTATTAAATTAGATCGAGACAAGCCGACTAGCAGACAAAGCCTCTCAGTGCGTTAGTGCTTTTAAATACTATTATTATACATAAATGCCAAGAATGTAAGTAAGTCAAATTAAAAGGACTTCAAAATAATGATTTAACAATTATTATTAAAAAAAACTAAAATCTTTACCTCAAGGAGCGATAATAAATAAATATTTATTTTTTCATTTAGATTCGGACTCGACTCGGACTCGGCGAGTCCTCAAAATTTGGACTCGTGCTCGCCAAGTCCTGAAAACTCGAGTTTTCAGAAACCATAATCTCTATTCTCCTCTTTTAAGGCCAATAGCTCTTGAAGGTCCAATCACTTGACATCAACGATACTTAAAGTAGACTAGAATTCTCAAGAATTTTCCTTCCGACATTATATCATAGCTTGGGGTATCCAGTGAAGAGGAATTTCAATCATATAGCCTCTGGATTTCCGGTAGCCCTATTATCTGCATCTGCATAAATAAAAAAATGTCCAGTTAATAAATTGTAGGTGTTTTCCGATCAGCACATTGGTCTTAAAACGCTGATATATACTAGACTTAGAGGAGAAGCTCAAAGGTTTTTAGTATATGGGCCCTCTATATAAGATCGATGTTCCCCTTGTTCTTTGGGACTTCACATAAAGTTAAAAGCAGCCCCGATATAATTCTACTTGGCGCGTGTAATGGAATCTGATCCCGCAGAGAGTTTCGATAAATACGGTACATCTCGAAATGCTAAAAACAATCTTATCCCACTACCCAGCTTTGAATAGATTATTAGCCACTTACGGTAGTCGTTAAATTTCATATTCTTCACGCAAATTTCATTGAATTAAAAGTCCTGGTAAATCCTCATGAATAAGCACATTCAAGTCCGCATATTATTAAAATAACATTTACATCGCGGGGCGGTTGAAGTTACTCCTACTAGGGACTGGTACGGTATATTTTAAATCTGTGATTTCTTGCATTCTGGACCCGTAGCAACCTCATTAGAGGCTCGCCCTTATTTGCCGAGACAGCACGAACTAACGACCCATGCGCATGGTGTTATTTCTGGTGGGTCTAAGTTTATAGAACCAAGTGTAAATGGCCTATCAGGCCGCTTCCTTGGATTCCAAGATACAGTCAAATTCAAAACAAAATTATATCTGAATAGCTGAGTAGAATTTTGGAAAAATTCGAGGAAAAGTGTAGGAAAATCATTTAAATTCGCTAAATATCAGTGAAAATCAGATAAAATTCGAAAAAATATCAGTAGAATCAGGAAAACTCCACAAGCTGGTAAAATATCAGAAAAAGTCGCTATAAGTTGAGAAATAATTCGAGAAAAAGTCGCTAAAAATGAATCACACCAATTCAGAGAAAAAATTATAGAAAAAAATAGAAATTATTTGGAATAATCGGGGAAAAGATTGTAAAAGTTGCAATTATATTTTCTATCATAGGAAAAAATCGGATATAGTCGGAAAAGGATAGAAGAAATGTTAAGGAAAGTCGGGAAGGGCCCAGATAAGATGGTAAAAATTCAGAACAGTTCAGGAACGATCCAAATTAGCGAAGAAAAATCGGATAAAGTCGGAAGAGTTAGGAAAGACCCTGCTTGCTTTTCCATGGAGGAAAAATGACTTCATTTATTTATTTGCTTATTCTGAACTTAGAGATACTTACGAATTATTAGAAGACATTTATTAATTATTTATTTATTATATTTAATTTAATTATCTAATTAATATTAGCTCTTAATTGTTAAAATAAGTCTGATCAACTAATATTTTTAAGTGAGATCCAGAAAAATGACATTGAATCTATATTATTAAGTTCTAATGTCACCCAATCTAGAAACTAAAAGTTTATAAATAAAATTTCCTAATAAATTAAATTTATTTTAAAATTACCTCAATTAATTTCAAAATTTATTTAAATATAAAGTTTAGTTGAAATACTTGAAAAGGGAGTAAATATTTCGTAATAATTTATGGAAGTTTATTATTATTTAGGATAACTTAAGCGTACTACCTCGATAAGTCTAATATTTAGAATATAGAACATATGCATGAAGATATATATAACTTTTAATCGCTTATAATTAGAGATACCGGAAATTCGTCAATTATTTTTAAATTTCGTTATATCTGCCGGCATTAATTCTGTTACGGGATTTAGAACATTATATCTGCTATCTCCATCATTAGTTACGTTCTTTAAATATCCCCGATGAGAAGTTCTATATGCGTTTCAATAATTTTACATATAAAAAAAATACAACCCACCTATTTATATAGAGTTTATCTAGAGAAGTTGTATTTTTTTTATATGTAAATTATTGAAACGCATATAGAA